>JBCFYV010003663.1:0-25687 GCA_039000515.1 Timema cristinae
CAATAACGAGAAATGCGGTGTATGGTAATATGGTGTCCACGGGGACAGATCTTGGATAACTCTTACACTTTTATTTGATTTCGGTATTGCGAACAGGCTAAACACGTCGCGCACTTCGGGGTCTTCGGTCAACAAACCTGTATTAATCCAGTCTTGAACAATCTCCCGGATAATAGGAGTGTCTCTAGTACGTCTGAATACATGAGGTGCCCCTTCTGGTCATGGCAAGTTCACTTTCTGAACGCACTTAAATCTTTCGCGGTTGTACTTGTATGTTTTTAATGTTTTTATTGATGGTTTATTTGATCCATTCCACAAGGCACTTTTCAACGTCCAGAAATTAAACAGCCCAGTTCCTCTTAATATTTCTGTGTCCCTCGGAGCACTGTTACTTTTTGGAATCTTTGTTTTTTATGATCTTATAAAAGATGGACTTCGGCAAGCTAAACTCCTTAGTATCTAACTTCGTGACTTCCCGCTCTCGAACACACTCACAATTTTAAGTTTATCACTCATTGAAAACACTTTGATTTTTTCGCCCAGACAACCTGAAGACCTCCCTCAGCAATCAACATCTATCAATTAATTCGTCTTTGTTTACTAATGCAGACCTGACCCCTAATAGAAAAACAAATACTACGCGTGTGTTTGTGTGATTGTCAAAACAAACACAATCGTGTTGCATTTCCTGGAAGACACACTTGCTTATAGAGAGAGATCCGGACATGAAAAACAAATCATTTATAGTGGTTTTCAAAGGTGAAAATGACGGGTCCTGGCAATTGGTCTCGCTTATAGAGTTTTCTCACTTATCCAGGTTCAACTGTATTTGGTCACTATTCAGGCTTTCTCCCATCTTTATCTGTGCATAAAGAAGAACAAAATGGCATGAGACTATGAAGTAGATACATTTTGAAGTGTATTTCCAAGGAAAAAGTCATTTTTATAGCAAAATTAGGTTAATTTTAAAATAAATTTTAATTTAATATGAATACTAGGCACATAATTTATTATAAGGGCCTAATATAAAAAAAAATTAATCCATATAAAATCTGGTAGTAAAAGAATACTAGCTAATGTATTTGTGTTTTGAATGGTGGTATTTTCAGGTTATGTAGTGCTGCATGGTGATGTAATTTTTTTAACATCAAAAAAAATACATATTGCATAAATAAAAACAAAGATAAAAGTTTCAATACCAAATATACAATGTCAACCTAAAATCTAAATCATTTAATCCAACATATTAAAATATTTCACTTATCCAGGTTATTAATAAAAAATATCAAGACAATAAGAATAACCAACTTCATGGAGTGAACATTATTCACTATGACTGTGTCTTGAAAATTAAATAACTGTGAATTCAAGTAGCATCAAAATACAAAGTGGTGCAAGAAATGCATCACCATGCAACTATTGGCTAAGAATTAGTGATGTATAAACTGAATCACAGTGCTGAAAAGAGTTATTCAAATACACAGACTCCAGTAAGTAAATAAATTTGATAACATGGAATATGGAGCACCAAGAAAAATTATACACTATAGGCCTAGTTTAAAAATTCAAATGCACTAAGCTAATAATGACTAAGAAATACACGTATCTTTCTGAACAGAATTAAAAAAAAAAAAAAAATGGAGCAAGAAAATGATCTCACAATTAATAACTAGACTGAATTGTTGCATTTACAAATTACAAATAGCTCTGAATATAGTGTGTTTGAGAAAACCTTTTTGTTACAGATGTGACAAAGACACACACATTATTAAAGGAGTTAATAAAATTGAAGCTATATTAACTGAACACTCAAACTTACATTTACGGATAGAAGAAATCACTGTTGTTTTATGTAACACACACAACAATGTTATGGCTTCTTGGAGGAAAAATTCACGGGTGTCAATGTAGCATGACATTACTTTCACAATCAGTACATTTCTCATCTCATTAAAAATTAAATATGTAAAAATAAAATAATACTGTTTCACTTAAATATAATCTTCTAGTTATACAAATAATTTTTAAACATAAAAAAAAAAATGTTATTATTATTAGCACCGCGTCTTACTACCCGTTCGGGTTATACACACGAAAAAAATAATGTTATGTCTGCTTCCTTGTGGAATGCACCCTTACAAAAAAGTGATGGCAAACTATTTAGTTGGGTGTCTTAATAATGTTAAACAAGCTAAACAATATTTACCATTTTGTAACTACTGTAACATTCTCGTGGTGGCTACAGACAGGGAAAACCTGGAAAAGTCAGGGAATTTTTGGATGACAGGGAAAACAGGGACTTTAATTAAAAGTAAGGAAAAGTCAGGGAATTAAAAATATGTCTAAAATATCCAATTAATTTCACAACTAAACACTAAAACAAAAGTTAATAATACCTAAATAAAATAACATTTTAATGTTTTAAATACCTGATAAAACTGTTTATGTTTAGTAGATAATAACTTTTTTTATTATGGGATCAATAATAAATAAAACAAAAGTCATCATCCACCAGTAAAACTGGATAAAAGTAGTCAGGGAAAATTGACAAATGTTGTCTGGAAAACATGGAAATGTCAGGGAATTTTGTAAAATATGTTTTGTAGCCACCCTTCATTCTTTTAATTTTCTTTTTAAAACTGTAATTTTTTAAACTTTGAATCTATAACAAAACCAGTATCCACATTTTTCTATGCTTGGTTTAAGCAAAATGCCACTGTGCTACCAATGTAGACATTTAATATATATTTTTATTTACATTTATAAACATTTTTTACATCGTCAATGGATTCCCAATACCCACTTGAAATTATTTTGTAATCAATTTCCTCTTGAATAATGGCAGCATAATGAAAATTGTTCTATCCAGATAAAACTTTTTTGATCAAGCACCAAACTTTCAATTACTGTACAGACTATTATTACTTGTACTTTGCCACACTAACAATTATATACATTTTAATGTTTTCAGGGGTCATTGATTGCCGATTGTCAGACAGAATATGATTGTAAGCAGAAAATTTGCTTTCCCCCTCACAGGTTGTCACTGGGGCAGAGGGATTTTCTCGGAGAAATGTCCTCAGGGCCGTCATTTTCATTAAATATTATTATTATTAGCACCGCATCTTACTACCCTTCATTAAGTACATGGGACACATTGACAATATTTGAATATCCTGGGTTTCTTTTTAACACTTCTTGCAACTTAGTAGAAACACTTCCTGCAACTTAGAAGAAACACTTCCACTTGTTTCGTCTTGCATGACACTTAGTTTTTAAATTACGTTTTCCATGATATCTATAGATTCTTGTAGTGGAAGTTCAGAAGTTCCCAATCGTTTGATGCTCTCTGGTAACCAGCCGAAACTGCTCCTGATGTGTGGAGTTGAACTGGCCACTTTAGGATCACTGAATGCGTTCTGAGAGTCACACACAAATATAGCACATTCAGGGTCAAACAGATCTAATACAGACTGCACAGCTCCAAAATGTGTATTGTAGAAGTTGACTGCTTTTATCAATGTTCCCCATCTTGTTAGAACTGGTTTCGGAGGCAATGGCACATCTGGCAAGTGTTGTTTGTAAGTTTGGACTTGCTGTGGGGCTTTCAAAAACACACTTAATTAGTCATATAAATTAATTTATTCACTTGGGGAAACTTGGGTCTAATGTCTTCCGCAACAAGTTGTAGTTCATGAGCCAAACATGTAATATGGGTAATGTAATAGGGTAGAACAACTTCAGGACCATGCGGCTTTCAGCATATATGCCGCTACATCCAAATACAACACTAGAACCTTCTCCTCGTGAAATCCTTAGGCCGCAACACTTTCAATCCATCATTCACGAATCTTGCAACAGTGGAATGATTTGTATGGTCCAATCCTTTGCAGTAAATCAAATAGGGTTTGGAAGGTTCTTCAGGATATATCTTTCTGCCACAAGGTTCATGATAAATCAACCCTTAACATATGAGGTTTCATCGACAGCGACTCATAGGAAGGCATCTTCTATTTAATTTCTTATGCTTTCCATGAAGTTTATTCATAGCAGATCTAGCTATAATTCTTTCTGAGTGTTGAATGATCAAGAATTTGTTGCTTGCAATACTTTTCCAAGAAGGATTGTAATTCGGCCACTTGGAGTTTAAACCATGGTATGTTCGCAGTTCTAGAGCAGCATTCCATATCTCTCTGTAAAATTCTTAGAAAAACACTTCCCAAGACTCATTGTGGGCAGACTTGAGTGTTGGGGTAGTGGGAATGTACTTAGTGGAATAACCCTTGACCACCAAAGTTGTATTTTAACTTTTTCAATATTTTGGTGGCACCTTCATTTTGGCTGTAATATCCAACCAGTGTTTAAAAATTAAACAAATACGTTACTAGTACACAAATACATTACAGGGTTCATATGGTCCTTGAAAGACCTGAAATTTAATGTGTCTTTGTTCAAGGCCTGGAAACCCCATGGGTTGGGATCTCTATAGGGGCAAGGGGATACATATAGTGTTAACTTTTCTTACAAATGCATTAGCGTTACTGTTGATAAAAATACAATTTTTTTTTTAATTTCCTACATTTAAAAATCTTAATTCATGTGCATTCATAATTTTTTTTATAAGTTGCTCTAAAACCGTTTGTCATTTGTAATAATGATTTTAAAATTTCTGACTACCTATTAACACTTTAAGCACTTATAATTACAGTTTTGCACTAAAATGCTTGCTGATAGCTATAGGTTCATCTCCCATCCACCTTAGCGCTCAAATTCCTGTTATAGCTATACGGCAATATATACTGAATATAGAATGATTATATTAACCAATAAACCAAGGAGAGTGAAGTAAGTGACATTAAAGTTATATTTCTATCTTTATAGTCCTATCTGTTTATTAAACTTAGTGAAAAGTTATTGTTTTCCATCTATTTAAAATTCTGTACGGCTTATAATTTCTTTTTCTATTGATGTGTTTAGCTTTTGGCAGCACGAGAAATAACAGTTTTAGTCTTTAAAAAGTCTTTCAAAAGTCCTTAGATTTATGTTTCATATGTCTGTAAGAACCCTGACATTAGAAAATCATAAAATATGTAGTTTTATGTAACATCGTGTGAAAAATGTCAAAATATATAAAATAAAGAATAATAAACAAAAAATGGTAATTCGTTGACATGTATATTTTTTAAGGTTGAGCTTCTAAATAATGAGAAATAGAATATGTATTTACATATAAATCTCTTCTCTAAATATAACCATATGATTGCTAACCAATCAAATTAAATGTTTTTATAAACATATAATATCTGGTGCTCATGTAAATAAATTAGACTTGAAATTCTTTGTTTTGAAATAGTTGTTAAAATTGGGAAAAGAAAGAAAACTTGGATATTTGAGGATGTAAAGGTACTAATCTCACTCACTTGAAGATCTGTTTGAAAATCACCAAAACAAACATATGCTCACTTCATTTTAAATTTTAAGGTTTTTTAAGTTAGGGTTGAAAGGTTAATCATCCTAGTTAAAGTAGCTAATTTACTTAAGGTGAGAAGGTACTTCCTATCTCAACAATGTTAATGTCATGCACATTACTAAAAGGTTTTACAGATATCTAAATGAGATTTTCAGGGAATTTTTTACAACCTTTTCCTTCATTAATATTAATTGAGAATGTTAACAGGTATTAAGATATAATTTTTTTTCTTTTTCACATTTTTTTTGCTAAAATTTAATATACATTATTTAAAAAAAATTGTTTTATCAATGTCAAAGCAAAATTCCTTCTTATTTCTAGTCTTCTGTGATTGGTTAATGCACACAAAAAGTTTAACTCTTTTTGGATGAATAGTTTTGAGAAAAAATAGTATTGGAATATGGAAAAATGGAAAACCGAGAAAAACTGCGATAAAGTTTATACACTAATTATTTACCTTGACACTTGATTCAGAACATTCCAGCTGCATAATCTTGAACCCCTGTATCTTCCCTTGTTCTCTCCACGTTCCTCTTAATTTTCCTTGCCCGTTTGGCCATGTCTAGTACCATAATATCTGCTTTCATGACTCTTAACTGATCAATTTCTTGTATGATCTTGGTGGTGTTGTACCCTTCTGCTTCTTCAGCACCTTGAGTCTCACACAGGCTCCATAATTGAAAGTGATAACTGCATCATAGAGTGTGGACACCAACAAAACAGAGTTTGGAATTCTTGACCAAAGGACATTATTGAATGCCTCAATACAGTTTTGGGTTTTTCCATGAAGACAGTTCTTCAGGAGCTCTGGGTTAGCTAGATCCTTGTAAATGGGTTTTATTTTCTCCATTACTGCCATAGGTAGACCTTGATGAGTATAATTTTCTTCCTGTCTGTTGTATTTACACCAGGAATCAGGTCCCTTTGGACAAAGCCCATGCGATGGATTGTCATCTGTAGATGATATGTAAAGAAATGTGGCCCACACTGCTTGTTTCATGTTCTATAAATTAGCAGGTTATCCTTAATTGCCTGTCCATAGTAAGTTTGTAACTTGTCTATCACACTGTCTGTTAGTCTTCTAGCACCTCCAATTCCTTTTCCATCAGATAAATTTACACCAACTAAATCTTTCTTTTGTTTCCTAAGCCAACAACCCACACGATTCTGAACATTCCCTATGCATTCAATTTTTTCTATCTGTACTTCATTTCCATATGTTCTGCTTCCTACAACTCTCAAGTAACCCTTACTATCACCATCACACAGTACTGTTTATACCGAGCACCTCTTGATTCGACAGATCTATGAAAAATTCTCACAGCTCCTTCTGCTTCCATATTTCCACTGGCTCCCTCAAAATTCACAGCACAATTTGCATAGTTTCCTGCTTTCTTACATATGTGACAATATTTTGTGAGGGTTTCTACATCTATCACCTCACTGGTTTCAACAGCTGTTGCCACAACATCAACATGATTAGACGTATGCTCCCTTTTGTGCCACATTCCATCCAGCGCAATAGCCAGATCAGATTCTCCATTATTTAACTGAACTGCTTCTTTAGCAGCATCTTTCATACTGTCATTTGCCACACTTTTAGCACACTCTAATAAGCATTTACTAATTTTATTGAATTTTGTTGGTGGCTTTGGAAGATTCATTATTGAACACAAATTATTCCTGCTGCATGATCTTTGCCTATGCATTGAAATGCATAAACAAATCTGATGTTCACTCCATGACCACTGGAAGTTTTCTTGGAAGAATCAAAACTGTTTTTGTTTCCACATTCTGAGCATACAATTACTAAAGATGAGACTAGCCCTTTACGTTTAGTAATGTTTTCCTCAATAGATAAAGAATTTTCAGACTCACAAAATTTACATTTAGCATACTCACACAATGCTTCTGACAAAAGTTCAATGTCTACTAACAAAAAACAAGAACTCAATTTTGCAACCTTACAAGTATTATTTTTGTTCTTCTTCACAGACTGCTTCAAATAATGGTTTGGAACATGATAATTTTCTTTTTGAAAAACTAAGAGGTGTTTGAACATTACTGTCATCCTGAGTAGCACACGTTCAAACCTCAACATTGCATGTGGTTTCAATACTAATTGTTTTATTAGCACTTTCAACATTTTCTGCTCGGTTTCTAGTAAAACCAAAAGCTTTTGGTCTACCCATGATCACTAGCTACTATTACAACACCAAAAATTATGAAACAAGCAAGCTATGTAAACAACCAGGAAGGAATCCTTGAAACAGCTGTTCAGTACCAGAGAGAATAGAATAAGTGGGTATTGACAGAGGTACCAACATAAAGCTTGGAAATTCCCATTCAAAACAAGGCTTAGTTCACAAATCTGTGCCTAGTAGTATTGAAGTAATGGTAGATTTTCCAAATGTTTACAAAAGGGGCGTGGCTGCAAGTCATCATCGCCCCTATATAAAATGCAAATTAGGATTGAAACGCTCTAAATTTTTTTAAACGGCATATTCTTATTCTACAGATTTCAAACGAAAATAAAAAATTTAAAAAATGTGATTTTTGTCTTCAAATGAAGTACCTTCTTACTTTAAGAGAAATGAATGATTCTCCAGAACTGGATAGAAAAGTACAGTACCAAGGAACGTTAACAACTAAAGGAATTATTAAGTTGGCGGGCCATAATAAATGACTGGCTGCAGGTTGTGCACCCCTGCCTTAAATTAACAAAGCAAGCTCTTTTAAACAGCATTATCTTATGCGTCCATTATCCTTAGAGTAAAAGCCAGAGAGAAGGAATTACTTTGAGAATTACACTCATTTTAAGATAGCACATCCTCCTTTGAGTTTGTTCATGACACCACAACATTTTCAATGGACGAAAGAATGCAACCTGCAGTGCATTTGGTAAAAGGCACACCAGCGCTATATTGTAATATCCACACTAGTGAATCACTTCACTGGTAAAATGAGTGGCAAGATTGTTGCCAATCAGAACTTTTATTAATCTTGTAAACACCTTGTATAGGGTGAAAATTTTGATACAAACCAATATGTAAAAATAGCTCCATCAATCCATCTATGTGCCGTGTGATTGTGTCTTGCTCTTCCTAGTGCAGCCTGACTGAGCAACATAGTTTGCTCTGGTACATCCTTTGTCCATGTAATAATAATAATATATTTAGCACCGGTCTTATTACCCGTTCGGGTTATACGCTTTAAGTACTAACTACGCTAATGGATTAGGAATTGGGAAGGTTTAATTAGAGGAAGTGAACCCGCATTTGCGTGGAGGTAGAGTGTAAAACCATTTAGGAAAAACCACCCACAGTTCACCCGACCGAGATTCGAACCTCGATCTCTCTGTCCTCAGCAGTTGAACTAAACACGACAAGCGCGTTAGCCAACTACGCCACCGAGGCGGGTCTTTGTCCAGGTAAATCCTATAAACGTACACGCCTATAAATTACATAAGGCGGCAGAAGAATTCCAGAGGCAAAAACCACACATCATAAGTGAAATTGTCAAGGTTTTATGATTGTTTTCTCAGATACTTTGAACCTCTTTCATGCAATAGTTAGATTTTTTGCTTGGTCTATTAGAAAAATTTGTTTCATAATAGTTAAATAGATTGGATGGTGGGACACTTAAGTCACTGAAACATTATTTAGTAATAACCTCACTATTTATTTTTTATCTTAAAATTTTAGTGACTATACTTTATTCTGAAAATTGACAATAACACCTGGACACGAGAATCAAACCCAGGACCTTTGGCTTAGTACGCCAATGCTCTAACCACTGAGCTATCCAGGAATCGTCCTGTGCCCAGAGTCATTCTTCACTTATATTTTAAGGCAGAGTCTATGATGGACGTGCTGAAATCGTCGGCTACAAATGTGTGATTTTATTAAGATTAACCAGCCTCGGTGGCGTAGTTGGCTAACGCGCTAGTCGTGTTGAGCTTAACTGCTGAGGACGGAGAGATCGAGGTTCGAATCTTGGTCAGGTGAACTGGGGTGGTTTTTCCTAAATGGTTTTACACTCTCCCTCCATGCAAATGCGGGTTCACTTCCCAATTCCTAATTTATTAGTGTAATTAGTACTTAAAGCGTATAACCCGAACGGGTAGAAGACGCGGTGCTAAATAATAATAATAAATATTAAGATTACGAGTTATCAGATAACGCAGCCACCTTCAACTCGGTAGTTGGCTTAATGCTGCCATGTGTAAAATTATTATAATTGTAAGGGATTGCATACTTAGGAATTAAATAGCCAAAGCTATTATTTATGCTTCTAGGGAGGATTACTCCATCTAGATATCCTATTCTGAACATTTAAAAATGACACGAGAATCGAACCTGGGATCATTGGCGTACTAAGCCAAAGGTCCCGGTTTTTATTACCGTGTCCAGGTGTCATATTTAAATTTTAAGAATATGATATCTAGATGGATTATTCCTCATTAAAAGCATAAATAATAGCTTTGGCTATTTAATTCTTGACTATACTTTTCCCATCAATGTCTTTGTATCGGTCAGAAAGCGTCAGCCCCTTCTTTCTGGAGCCCTCCTCTTAAACTTGATAGTATATCTTCCTTGTCTTTCAAAATAGTTTTTCCCAATAAATTAAAGATCAACTTAAAATAAAGTAAATCTCCAGTCACCACACTTTAAACCACTGCCTCCAATCATAATGCACATTTCTTCTGCACTAGAATCCTCCAGTAGGAGAAATATGTTTTCAATTAAAGCTTTATGTTGAGTGTAACATTATTTATCTTGGTCATAAATATATTGACAAACAAAATGAGGAACAGAAACGCATTAAACTTCTTATGTTAGAATGGTTCATTCAAAACAATCACAACATAAAATCAAATTTCCACATTCAAATTGTGGTCACAGTAACTCTGAATAACTTGACATAGAAACAATAAATATATAATGTGGTTAGTCCATACACACAATCAAATGTTGAACTGCCAGGGTTAGCTAGCTCATTCACTGACAGAAAGCTCAACTGATGGGTTTAGCTCTGATCAAGAAGATTGGGACTACTCAGCCTATTGCGCTGAAGGTGTTTTCCACACTATGTTTGTATCCTCTTATAGATAGATGCACATCAGTTAATTTATGTTTAAAATTCACCTTCTTTGTCCCGCATTTACTTGAATTACAGTTGTCTAAGCTCTGTACAGCTAGTAAATGTAACTAGTAAATGTAGCATTAAAAAGAGTAAGTTGTACAATAAAAACATCAAACTATCTTACCACACAACTTTTCCTTATTGGGGTGTTCATCCACACATTTAAATATAATTTAATCTGCTTCGGTTGCCTTGTGGTCTAACATGCTAATCTTTTGTTGGACTAAACATCCAAAGACTGGAAGATTGGGGTTTAATTCTGGCCGGGTGCACTGAGGGTGGTTTTTCCTAAATGGTTTTCCATTTTCCCTCCACGCAAATATGGTTGCCCTTACTCTAAATTGAACCTCCTTAATCACTAAACACATTAGTGTAATTAGTGCATAAGCACATAACCTGAACAGGTAGTAAAACACTTGTGTTAATATATAATTTATTTCAGAAATTAATGCAATACATTTTTATAACCACAGACTTCTGTGCTGGGGTCCGGGGTTCAATCCTCGTTCCCGGCACAGATTTATCTGATTACCAAACCCTTCCTTCACCTCTGACAAGGCGTGTATTAATCACAACTTGTGAATGTGTGGAATGTCAGGCCTCCACCGTGGTTTGGATTCCACGTTAAACTGTAGGTCCTGCATTTCATCTCAATCACCCTACCATTACACATTGGCGTAAGTGAGTATAACCCGAACGGGTAGTAAGACGCGGTGCTAATAATAATAATAATAATCATTTATAACCTATTTGTATTTTGCTTGGGAAATTCCGAATATCAGATGAATTTTTTAAGTGTATGCCTTAACACACTCACAGGAATTAATCTAGTGTTTCCTCACTGGTTATTATTTTAACATAATTTATAATGGCTTTCTCTAATATTACAGATATGGCTGCAAGTGAAATGACAGTGATGGCTGAAAGTGAAAAGATAATGATGGCTGATGGTGAAAAGAAGATAGTGATGGCTGATGGTGAAAAGAAGATAGTGATGGCTGAAAGTGAAAAAGAGATAGTGATGGCTGAAAGGGAAAATGAGATAGTGGTGGCTGAAAGTGAAAATGAGATAGTGATGGCTGAAAGTGAAAAAGAGATAGTGATGGCTGAAAGTGAAAAAGAGATAGTGATGGCTGAAAGGGAAAATGAGATAGTGGTGGCTGAAAGTGAAAATGAGATAGTGATGGCTGAAAGTGAAAAGGAGACAGTGATGGCTGAAACTAAAAAGAAGATAATGAATGTTAAAGGAAAGCTTAAATCTGGAAGTGAAGAGAAGATAGTGAATGTTAAAGGAAAGTGCAAATCTGGGAGATTCTGGAAAGAAGAAAAATTAAAATTTTCATCCATTGTAAAGACACGAGGTTTGCAGATGACCCTAGAGAAGAAGAATAAACTAAGAAATGACTTAAGGCGTGTGAAGGCTATGGCTCGAGCATTAGTAGACGATAGAAAAAGGATGCGAGAGGAAAAGAAACTCAGGAGAGAGGAGAATATCAAAAGAAGGGAGGAGAACCAAAAAAAGGCAGAGATAGTGCAGGTGATTAAGAATAGTGCTAAGATAAAAAAGATGAGGAAGAAGCAGTTGAGGAGAATCGAGAAGCGAGACACGACTCAGATAGCTAAGAAATAAGTTAGTTATTTGTGATGTTATATCTTTGTGAGAAAAGTGCCACAAGTAATAAGAGTGTTATTTTATAGGGATATAAAAATACATTTTATTGATCCTTAAGGCTATATACATTAATAAATAAATTTATGTTAGACCTACCTAATTTTAACACTGGATTGTCTCCAGCAGGGATATAAACTGTGCTATTGCTTCATTGCCATCTTTGTTCATATTTGACTGTACAATGATTAAATAATTATAATAGCTATTATGAGCAATGACACTGCTAAATAATAAATTAACTATTTTTAAATTATGACACATGGAGTTTAAATAATGAGAGTAAATAAGTTTGGAAATAGCTATCGGTACTAGAAAAATACTTTTTAGTTAATTTAACTAAGACAGATCATAAAATAAAAATGTCCAAATGAAATAAAAATTATAAGATTTTTTTTTTAGAAGTTAAACCCTACTTTTACAAAAATAAAGGCAATAAACTTAATTTTTTTAATTTCACTTACTAGAACTATTTTGGAATCATAAGTACTGCTAATACTTTTATAATAAAGGTAAAAAAAGTCTCGTACTTACTCAAGCTACAAGAATTATTAAATCTTATACATAAAACTAATATAGTTAAAATAATACACTTAACCAATTTTTACTACACTAAAATTTATGAAAGGTATTAATGATAAAATGCACCACTAGGTCTACTTAAAATTTATTTCAGTTTTATATATAAAAAAAGTTGATAATCGGGAACACACAACCCATCCCCCTGGAAAAAAAGTGTGAGGGAGGAGGGGCGGCAGAAGAGTATAAAATATAGAAATGATAAAGACACACGTACCATCCACCTGAAAAAGGAAAAGGGAGAGAGGAGAGTAAAAATATAGAAAAAAAACAACAATCAACCATTAAAGGAACAAAATTAACAACATACATGTAGAGACGTAGATGACCCACACTCACTCACATACATATACGTGTCCCAGGCTCTTCACCTGGAGTCTGCGAGTAAATTGGTATCTAGTGGTCCAAATAGACATTGTTTTGTTTGCTTGACCACTATTAAAAAATAATTAGGTTAACAATGAATAGATTTATTATAGAAAAACATATATGAGATATAAGATTACAATAGTTATACAAGATTAATGCTGGTTGACAATTGAACGTGTAATATATAAATTCAGGAAAACAAGTGAACATATCATGGATCACGGAAAACTTTACGTTAAATACAAGATGTGTTGACATAATAGCAAGTCCAAACTATAGGATTGTCTTGCAGCTGCTCGGGTAAATAAGCGTCCAAGGACTCAAGGTCAAAGGCAGTAGGCTGGAAGATCCTATTCACTATCAAAACAGCTGGGCAAGCGTCAGGCTACTGTCAGTAGGGTCTAAAAAGGAAAACAGTGAAATATTACCAATGAAAGTTGAACTGTAAATCTATAAGATTAGAGTTACTATTAAATGTAAAACTTGAACTAGCTTGATTGATTGGGACTTAAAGTCCTGAAGATACATTGTATAATGAATGATATGAGAAAGGTTTGTTAATTACATTGATATATGGTTAGCAAACAGGTGTAAACATCAAATAGTACTATGTCTGGTCCTTTCCCCAATAGATACTGCCAGAGCAATCAATAATACATTTATACAATACCCATTCCTGGGTTACATCACTTTAGAACACACTAACTTTTAATACTTTGTCAATGAGAGCCAACGACGGGCTAAACACAAAGGTATTTTCTGCGCGGGACCCCATTATGGAAACTAGCGGAGTTCCACACTTTACCCACCCAGCTAATACCACATGCAATGCATGCCAACAAGGATGATTCGACACATTAACCCAACTGGATCCAAGAACTATGAGTGCCGCTCAGATTCACTTTTTGTACTTCAAACGTGGTATTGTAGAAGGAATCGCCGCTCTTATTATGTACAGACGTACCAGCTCGCCATGAGGTTTAGATCGTGGGTCTCACAGAGTCGTCAAGGGAAATCCTCTCTGATCTTCTACGTATCAAGGCTTACTTCCAACTGAAAAGTAAAGACTTAAATTTAAAAGAGTAACATTGATTATATGTCGGTGACTGGTGGTCTAGGGGTAAGGTGTCAGACTTCTGTGCTGACGGCCGGGGTTCAATCCTCGGTCCCGGCACAGATTTATCTGATTTCCAAACCCTTCCTACACCTCTGACAAGACATCTTGTGAATGTGTGGAATGCCAGGCCGCCACCGTGGTTCGGATTCCACGTTAAACTGTAGGTCCTTCATTTCATCTCACAATCACCCTACCATCACACATTAGCGTAAGTGCGTATAACCCGAACGGGTAGTAAGACGCGGTGCTAATAATAATAATGATTATATGTCAATTATTGACACCATAAAGGTATTTAAACAAATACAAATCTTAGTCAACAGTGATTATATGTTAATTATTAAGTGACAGCCTAAAGGAAACTAAACAACTATAGGGTAACTGCACCAGTAGTCTGCCACCTATTGTAATTCTCTTGTTCATTTTCCTGTTTTATCGTGTTAACATCACTGATGCCACTAGATTTTTTTATTGGTATCTTATGAAACTATTTATAGCGATATATTATCATGGTTTGAAAAGAAAAAGTCAAATTAATTAAAATAGAACACAATCACTAGTAGTCGGCCATCAAATTCCATTAGTCGTCCGCGATAAATCCAGTATTCGGCCACACATGTGTTAGTACTTGGTCGTATTTAAAGAAAATCAGAGAAACAAAGAGATTTATCTTAAAAAAACTTTTATTATTTATGTTCACAAAAAAATGATCTCTGCTATAATTTGAATTAAAATATTAAATATAATAATACAAAAATAATAAGTCTCTAAAAACATAAATCTTAAAATTACATAAAGTGGATTCCATTGTCTTATTTAAAAATAGAAGTCCTATCATTAAAATTGTTATAATAAAAAATATAGGCCTATGCCTATAGGCTAAAATAATCGTAACCTGCTAGAAATATTCATAAAAATTGCTTTAGCTAAAACATTATCTCATAAAAACTGAGATTGTATTTATTTATTTGTACCTGTTTGGTTTTAACTAAATTTTTCTTACTTTTAAGTAAAGTTAGTCACTAAAAGCAAACTATCTTTGCAAGCATAAAATAGGCTATTGCAGAAAATTATGCCACTAAAATGTGTTTCAATGTGTTGTGAATTTTATACACATAAAAATCAGTATTACAAAATTAAAACTCAATCTTAAAAATTATAAGCTATAAATAAGATGAGAAAAAATATAAATATAACTAAAGATTAATGTTACAATTTGACTTGAGGTAGCGCCAACTTAATAATAAAAACTAGAGATCTTTGTGATTAATGTTAAACCTTAACAATCCTATTCCATATTTTTCTGGTATTTTTAGTCTACCCACTATGTCCTTATGTTCTAATGGATATTCATCCTTAATATCAGGGTAACCATACACATAACCACAATGATTTAATGTAATTTTGGGGCGAACAAAAGAACCTGTACAACCATTATTGTTGACAAAACCTTTTCTTTTTCTGATCATCTTCTTTCAAAGCAACTACCACCCAATCATCTTATTTTACTGCTTCACATTTGCCTACTGGTTTTACATTTGGGAAACATTTTCAAATTTCATTACTTTAGATTATGTAACTTGCATCACTTTCAATTTTACTTGATGTTTCAGGGGTAATATTGTCAGTTATTGATTCTTCCGATTGAAATTTAAGATTGCTGGTTACTAATTCCTTTTGTTTTACAGTCACTGCAACGTGAATTTTTATGTGTGTTTTTTCACTTTCACCATTTTAGCCTTTTGTTTTTGTAGATTTTAAATCTGAACATATTTAGTTTCTTCTTTCGGAAGTGCAGTCTCTGTAACAGCAGTTAACTTTGTCTTCTTTAATTTAAGATTTTTATTTTGTACTCTCTTCTTTCCCGTTTGCGTTTTCTTTCTAATTCATCTTTTTTATCTTTTTCTTTTTATCTTCTTTTTCATGGAAATATTAATTTTTTTACAGTGGTTATTGCCTAAGGATAAAATTTATGTTTTTAAAGGGGATGATACACCTATACATGTTTTTATTTTTGATATGAGCTGTGTGAAAAACAATCTCTTTTTGGAGCATACTTTGGATATTTTCTGTTCAATGTCCTTTTCAATTGTGTAGGATTGTAATGATAGGCCTATTAGATTACCGGAAACAATATTTATTTATGGATTGATTTGATCGGTATGTATGTACATCAACATTGTTTAGGAATATATTTTGATGTATTTGATTTTTACTGGAAGGATTTGTTGTTTCAACTAATTCTGCAACACTCGGGGTGTGTTTTCAGATATACTTTTACTAGGAAAGTTCGGCTCGATACTGAAATATATTTGGTAATTTCATTTCTTCCTGATGTTGAGGGCTCTTTTTTTTTTTTGGATAAGATAATTTTTGTGTGCATCTTAAACTTCTTCTATTATATTTATTACCTCACTTTTAGTAGGCCTATTTAATTCCGTGTAACTTTCGTATATGTCAACTGAAGATGGATCAATTATGATGTCCATTTCGGAAATATCAATGTTTTGCAATTCAGAGTCCTGGATTGTTACTAAAGGTTTATAATTTGTGGAATGCATTGTTTTTGTACAACATTGGATACTTCTTGTGAGAAAGTGGAATTCAATTCGTCAGACCGACGAGTTGCTGAGATTTTTTTTGTTATCTTTATGAGTTCTTCAAGCAGAATATCAACATTAATTCCGTTGTCAATTAAGTCTTTTTGCAAAATTTGTATTACGTTTTCAGAAGTACTATTATCGATTTATTTCAGGCTGATCGACAGTATTTCCATCTGCAAACGCGTTGAGTTTATTTTGTTATACATTTGAAATAATGGTACTGCATTCTAATCGAATGGGAATAAGCCTCATCTCTTAAATCCATTTTGAATAGACCTTTCCAGTGACGGGGCTTCAAGAAATTTTTGTAAAAAAAAAAAGGTGCCAAAGTAGCTTTCGCCAAAACAGTATTAACATTTATCTGGTTCATTTTGCCATTTTCTGACAGTTTCCTTCCAGCCAGACTTAAGTGGTTTAAATACACTTAACGTCAGCTGGCTGCAGAATATGTGTTGTGTTTGGAAGCAATGCATAAAAAATTATATTGTTTTCATTACAAAACTGACCGAGTTTAACAGTAAGATGAGACTTATGGCCGTCTACGAATAAGACAGGTTTTGTAATATTTTCTTTAACTAACCAACTATTTAAACCATTTGCTAAGTATTTGAAAAATAATTCAATCTCATCCAACCGCTTTCACTTCTACCCAAGAACTAGTCGGTCATTTGGCATAATATCTACAACCGCACGTGGTGGTTTAATGAATCGAAATACAAAACCATAGGGTGTAATGTTTTACCACTGGCTGTTAGAAACTAATAAAACTGTGATAGTTTCCTTTTCATTACTCAACTTAATGTCCTAAACATTTCGCCAGCCTCTAGGCGCTATTACTTTGCCAACTTTTGGACACATGCTGAACGATGTTTCATCTCGGTTTAGAATTTGATCTGGATCAGAAAGAATTTATTTTTCACCTATTTCATCTATAGAGTGTCCAGGAAGTAGGGATGAATATTAAAGTGCTACAGAACATACAAAGTTTATTGAAAATGTAATGTTTTTTTACAAACACATGAAGTAACTTCTCCCATTTATGTTTGAATAATTATATCCCCCATATGACCACCCATAGGCCGCGCGCAACGAGCAATGGGTTCATTGTAGTTCTCGATGATGCTTCCACATCATCTGCCGTTAATAACCCTGTTAATTTAATTATTCAATTGGTGTATTGTTTGTGGTTTGTTCACGTACACTTTTGATTTCACAAATCCCCACAAAAAAAAACTCTGGTATAAGGTCGCATGATCTGGCAGGCCATCCTGGTTGCCACGCAAAGAGATAACTTTTTGAGGAAACTTTTCATTCAGCAGAGCAATCGTTTCACGGGGGGGTGTGACATGTCGCACCTCTTTTTGCAATAAAAATCTTCGTTTTTCAAAGGGAAAACGGGGACCCCGTGAGGGGAAGTGCGCCTCATTGAGATAATTATTTTTTTTTGTGAAGTTCTCGTTTCTGTTGTCGAGCCAAGAGCCATTAAGCAAAAACGATGTCTCTTTTCCCTTTATCTGCAGGCTTCCAAATTTTTGTGTAAGCTGAAAACTTGTAGGTATGCAGTTTCAGATATTTTGAAAAAGGGTTTTTATGCAGTGAACTTGGGGGATAAATTTAAAATTTTTGAGCTCGTCGGCGAAAATTAAATTTTTTTGGGGGGGACGCTAAAAATTGTCACGCACGACAACAATGTTTTCTTGTGTTTTTGGAAAAGAACGGGAACATCATGTTTTCTTAAGTTTGAAACAGAAAAACCCCTTGTCTCAAAATTCCGATCAACTTTCCCAAAATGATTTATTCGGTTTGGGGGAGATTACATCCCAGTGTCACACGCAAATTTACAAAAAATTGCCGTGGGACTTTCACTGTTTTTGTTTAAAAATTTTTATCATTGGATAGTTACTCCCGTGGTAATTGTCATTGCTTCATGATTCAGCCAAAAGTTGGTGGTGAGGATTTGATTCCGTTTTTTCCCGAAAAGAAGAAGAGAAATGCTGTGGCGTTTTAAAAAACTTTTAAACAACAATGCTCACCACACAAAAGCTTCATCTACAAGGGGAATTTATCGCAGATAACAAAGTGAAAAAACCACGGCTCCGCCCCTCTATGAAAAAAGGGCGAAAATAAAAATTTGTCCTTACCCCCAGACCCCCTTTGATATTTTCCAGCTCTCTAAAACCTTTTTAAATTTTGTTCTTGGAATTTTTGGGTTACTTTTTTTTAAACTTTCGGGGTCTTTTCAAAAGTTGTGAGGTCTCATAAACTGCAATACCCTTTCTTTCCCGGATATACTAAAATGGTTTTTTTTTTTTGTCGGCTTCAAAATTTTTTCCCTGAGGAATTGAAATAAAAACATTGGTTTCAAAAGGAAAACCCCTTTTTTGCTAAATCCTTCAGGGCCCTGTCACGTTTAAGCTCCTCTTTTTAAATAAGGATGTTTTGGGGGGGGCCCCCTTTTGGGTCACCAACCTGTAGGAAAAAATTCCCCACTAAGACGGTCTTGGGAAACAAAGTTCGGGTACCCAAAGCGCCAAATAGTTTCCGAATGTATTTTTTTCATTTATCCCCTAAAGGGCCCTCCCGACATGGTTTTTGGTTTTTTATCGGGGTATGGGGGCCCTTTTTTCCCGTAGCCATTTTTAAATTTTTTCCCCAGTGAAATATGAAAATTTTTGTATTGGCTTTTGATATTTTATCCGAAAAAAAATCCAGTTATGATAAACATAGTTTTTTTAAAAAACAAAAAAGATAATTTTTTAGAGGGTCGGGGGGGGGAAAGATGAATTTTAAAAAAGGGGGAAAAGTTGTATGTCGTTTAATCAAAATTTTAAAGTTTTTTTATTTAAAGGATTTGTAAAGAACTAATGAACCCGGAAGTAAAAAAAGTCATATATATTTTTAAAAAACAAAAGTTTAAAAAAAAAAGAAGAAAAAAAAAAATTTTTTTCCTTTTTTGGGGAAAATAAGGGGGTTTTATGTTATGGGCTAGTAGTTTTTTCAAAATAAAATTTTTTAAGGGGGCCCGTTCATTAAAATTTTCTTTTAATTTTCTGTGAATTTTTTTTTTAAAATAGGGGAAAAAATTTTTACAAAAAACCCCAAAATTCACATAGTGTCCCAGATCGGGGGATTTTTAATTTTTTTGGCCGCTACTGGGTATTCAGTATTGTTGGCTGAAAAAAAATTTTTTTTTAAAAAAAAAAAAAAATATTAAATATAGCCAATTTTAACAGAAAAAAACTTTTCTCTCAGAAACCCCTTTGGGGGGGCCCAAATTAAATGTTCTTTTTTTTGAAAAAAATTTCATTTTTTACTTTAATAATATGTAGTTTGCCTCATTCACATAAAAAGCACCCGCCGTTTAAGAAAAAAAAATCGTTTCTTTTTTTTAACTTACCCTTTAATTTTTAAGGCAGGGGTTACAAAAAAATTTTTTCCCGGCCCTTTTTTCGGGCGTCATGTTTCCCCAAAAGGTCACTAAAGGGAAAAAATTTAAAGCTTTTGACAAATAAAAGTTGGATTCCCGATTCAACTAATAAGGGACGGCTTTTTGGGGGGTAGCGGAATCGACGTAGTTTTTTTCTAAAACAAAACCCCAGGGAAAATTTTCACAACTGTTCCCAAACCCCGGGGGGGTTTTCCCACTTAGGGGAAATTCACCCATTCTTAGAAAAATTTTTTAAAAATTTTGTTATTAAATGACGAAAAAAAGGTTGAAAAAAATCCCAAAACTAAAAGCAAAAACCAAACCCAAAAAACCATTTCTTTTTCCCCAAATTTTAAGTAAAAAAAAGGGGGGAAAAAAAATTTTTAAAATCAATTTTAATACAAAAAAAGGCTTATTTTTAAAGAAGTAAAAAAGGGGTTTTTAAGCGACCCGGAAAAAAAGGGGTTTTATTGAAATTCTAAAATTTTCCCTTTTGTCTAAAAAACCTCTATTTTGTTCACAATAGCCCCAAAAAAAACCTTTTCTTTCCCGTTAATACCAACGGGAAAACAAATTTCCACCTTGGGCCAATTTTTAGGGGAAAACTTTAACCCCTTTCAAAGGGCAAAATCATTTTGTGTTTTTTTCCCCCCTTTTTTTAAATTTAAAATAGTCCTTTTACCCAGGGGCAGAAATGATTTAACCCCTTTTTAAAAAGGAAGGGGTTTGTTTCAAACATTAGACAGTTTGATCTCAAAATTATGGGTAAATCCTGATAAATCGACGGGGTTACGTTTTCCATTTTAGTTGGTGTTTTGGCCCCTTTTTTTCGACTATTTTACAATTTTCTGGCCTCCCCCCTAACCCAAATCAGTTACAAGGCAAATAAATATGGGGTGGGTACCCTTTTATCGTTCCTCTTCAAGAGAACAACTATGAAGTAATAAAAAAAACATGATTTTTATCTGACCCATTCGACCATACAATAAAAACCCTCACCTATTTAACTAAAGATTTTGCCCCCCCTTTGGATGGGTCTATACATTATGGGCTGTATTTAGTGATGATAACTTGCCCCAAGGGGCCTTCCACCCACATTGTTTTCTTTGCCCGGGGCAGTAAACCGTAACTAGATTGAACACAAAAAATATAAGGGGGGGGTCGTAAACAAAATAAAAACAGAATTGCGGGAAAAGTGGTGTTTGAGTTACAAATATTGAAAATCTGGGTGCCCAAAACAAGAAACCCCCGATTGCGGGAAAACCCAAGGGTCAGCCCAGGAAAGAAAAAAAATCTCTTATTAATCTTTTTCATTTCCTATCCCCCAAAAAAAAAAATCAAAAGATTGGAAAGTGCAGCCCTAAGGGTATTGATTACTAAAAATTAATGAATAGAATTAAAGTCCTGAGATTGTTTAAAACGTTATATATGAATTTATATAAGAAAAAATTTAAATTTTCCAGATAAATCCAAAGCTTAAAAAAAAGTAAATACCAACATTTTTTCATATTAATTATTTTAAAATTTCCCTCCTCCTCTTAAATCGCCTAACTCACAAAAGTCACTAAACTTCAAAAAACTTCCCTTCAGACCCAATAATAATTGATGTTAAACAGGGCCAATCTTGTCATAAATCAAAATACAACTAATTCCCATAAAGTTTTGTACAAAACCCAACACAAACAAAAACACATTAATAATTTTAATTTTAAACAACAGTTCAAAATCAAAGATAATATCTGATATTGTTATTGGGACGCCTTACTATCATACCCAAAAAAATAACGTCTAATTTCTATCATCTTTTTAGATTAACTAAGGGGTTAAAAACATAACTTGGGCCCAATTTTGGACCCAAAATTTGACACGTATTAAAAGGATAACCAGATGTGTGTTACTCAAAACTTTTTAGAACATACATTTTTGTCTGTCTAAAAAATTTCCTTAAAAAAAAATAAATAACGACTGAAACCCCCGCTATTCCTACAAGACCCAACTCATATCTTTTAGCGGCTTTTATATATTATTTTTAAATAAGTTAACAAAACTAAAATTCCCCAAATTGAATTTAGACGAAAATAAATTATTATGCCAAATGAAATTTTTTCTTACATATTTCAATGATGCCGAAGCTTAGTCGTCCTACTCTCCCCAAAGCATGTCCCAAAATCTCATCATTTTTCCTGAAATTTTTATATTTTTTATCAACCACAAACGGAAGACAGGACAACGGGGGTTGGGAACTAAAGAGAAACAAGAAGGGGGGGACCCACGCGACTCTACGCTTTTACTACTTCTCGAACAATTTTTTCTTTAATTTTGGGTGGTACATCTTTCTCAAGTTTTTTTTGAGCTCGCGCTTTGACCCTAAAATGGGGGCCCTTTTTAGTCGTCTGGGATGGTTTTTCGGGTTTGGGCGTGGTGGTTTTTCCGCGTCACGGTATAGGTGAAAAGCGGTAAGTAAATGTTTGGATGTTTGTATAACATCATTTTAGCTAATCTACAGCAGGGAAAAAAAATTATACTTGCATTCTTCATGGTGTTCAAAAAAATCTTGTTAACAGCGAGACCTTGCAGCCTAGATTTTTATTTTCGCATGGAAAAAATTATAATGGGTATATTTTCCTTTTTGAAACTGTGAATGGTTCCTAGGGGCCGTACAAAATTTGGGGCAACATTAAGTCTGAGCCTGATTTTCCCAAAACAAATGGCCATTTTAACTTGTATGATGGTGCTGAAAATATTCCAAAAAGGCGGAGCACTCAAAAATTAATTTATTTCAAAATCCATAATGAAATTAGTCTGCATATGAAGGGCCCCCTATCAGGGAATAGCCGGGAGCCATCGATTATTTTAACAGATTAAAAAATCTTTAACTTTTGCTTAGAAAAAGGTTAAGTTTTTTAAATTGCTGTCCAGGCTTGCTATGAAAAATTTTTTTGGAAAAAAAAGAACGGGTTTTTGTTCAGAGGGTTTCTTTTTTATTTTAGTATTATTCCCTAATAAAATTAAAAAAACAGATCTTAAAAAACAAAAACTTTAAATGCCAAAAGAAAGAAAAGGGGGGGGGGGGGGGGTTTTTTCTTTAACTAGACCTAGACCCATTCGTCTGAGGTTATTAATAAGCCTTTTACTTTAAAAGTTCGAAGAGGGAAATTTCCTTTTACGGCCCCGGGGAACCCACGATGCAACCTCATGGGGACTTTTACTCTGTAGGTGAAAGCGGCGTTCCTTCTAAAAATAAACTGGTGAAGTACAAAAAATAAAACTGGCGGGACTCATAGTTTGAACCAGTTGGGTTTTGTGTTTTCGAATCATCCTTGTTGGCACACTTTGCGTGTGGTATTGCTTGGGGGGGTAAAATGCGGAACTCCGCTAGTTCCCTAATATAATTCCTAAATATTTTTTTTCGCAAAAAAATGTCCACAAAAGACTCTAGCCCCATTGTTCATAAAACTGGGAAATGATTTAATTGTTCCTAAGAGATTGGGAGACAGTTTTCGTTACAGGAAGATCCCCTACTCTTTTGACTTATTTTAAATAGATTTTTTATCTTTCTGAAATTAAAAAAATAGGATTAAATACCCTTTCCCGGAAGTCGCTGGAAATTTGGGTTAAATAGTTGTTTTTTTTTAAATCTCTTTGCAGAGTTAAATTTTATCTTTGTCTTTTAACGAAATATAGGGATTCCCTTTATATTTTATATGCAATACCCCTAAATCTTTAGTGGTAAATATTTAATTCTGACCCCCTTTCCAAACTTTTTTTTTGACTCTTGTTTCCTCCAAACAGCCCATTGCCACATTCTCCCCTGTTATGACGCAAATAAATTCCCTCTCAAGCGAAATTTTTTTCGTGGTTGGGGAAAGCATTAATTAAATTCTTCTTGTTCTTGTGGCTGGGTGCGTCTCTTTAAAAGTAAGTTATAAGCAAACCCCTCGGACAGTTTCCTTAATGTTTGACAGGTGACGCTACCGTGTTGTGTCCAAGTTATACAATTCGCAAAACATGGAGGAAGCTCACGTTTTGTTTTTAACAAATACTTAGATGAACATTGCTTGTTTGGTTTTACCCGGTGCTTTGGATCTCATTTGAAAATGCAAAAAAAAAAAACATTCATTTAATTGGGTTCCTCTTTCTTCTCTTCAGGAAAATTAAATGGGAAGGGGGAAAAAAAATTTTTTCTTTTAGAGACTGAAAAATTCTTCCGTTGGTTTTTAACAACATGATCATTTCTGTTCGGTTGTTTGTTGTCCTTTTTAAAAACTAACATTGTCTAGCATGGGAAACATTTGTTAAATTTGTACATCCCCGTCTTTCCCTTCCCGGGGCAATCATCCATTTGCCCACATACATTTTTGCTTTTCATGTCAAAAAAAAGAAGTCAAGAAGGTCCCTTTTAGTTGATGCTAAGCTTCCCCCTAAACAAGAGCTTACATTTTTAAATGCGTTGCAAACAGTAGGGGTTTCCCGAGATCCGCAATGACACACCAATTAGGTCTGAGTCAACTTTTGTTATTCCAATTTTTTAAAATTAAGGTTTTTTTTTCTTTGAATCAAAACATTATTCGAAAATTTTTTAGAAAAAAAGCCCTTCTGACCTTTTAAAAATTATTTTTCTTAGACAAAAAATCTTCTGTCCTGGACAAAGTTATAGTACCCTCATTATATAAAATCCCCCCCTTTAAACACCACAGTCTCGGTTTATCGCCAATACCCTTCTTTCCTTTTTAGCTCAGTGAATGCCCTGATCATTGACTGGAGCTCTGTCAGTATCACTAAAACTGAGGACATTGAACTTGTAACTGTTTTATCACGAGTAAAGAGTTTTTATAAGGGTAATTATTTTAACCCTTTTCTTCTTTGTCTTTACATCACACTTCTCTTTCAGTTAAAAAAACTACAGAACCAAATTTCTTAAGGGTTTTTTTTACCGGGTCAAACAAGGGCTCCCCATTTTTTTTATTTTATCTGAAACTTCCTTTTTTATTTTTGACTTAATTTTCTTTTATATATGGTTGGGGAAAAATCAAGTAGGAAGAGTCCTTTTTTTTAAACTCTCATAGGGGGGGAACAAAATCATCTCTTTTTCCCAAATTTTTAATCGTAAAAATTATTTTGTATAAACTTTAGAGGTAGCATTTTTTCCAGAAAAAAAATTTAAATTGTAGCTCCTTTTTTAAAAATTTCTCTGGAAAAATTTCTCTAAGACCTTTAGACCAAGTTTTTTTAATCAATCGGGGGGGTTTTCTTACTTGCCCGCCCCCCTTGCAGCCCACGTTACATAAACGCAACCAGATTGGCCCTG
>JBCFYV010003664.1:0-26819 GCA_039000515.1 Timema cristinae
TTTTTACGGCAATTGTTGCCTTTTTAAAATCTTTGGTGTTTTTTTACCGAAATATCACTGTTTCTTCTCATCTGCACGGATTCCATGAGTGCTCTGTTGGCATTGTCCACTCTCTACCTGGAATCCCCTCATGCAGATGATACATGAGCAAATTTTAAAAATTGATTCATAAGCACCCGGCCGCCTTTTGCTGGAATCCTGGTCACGCGGTCTTTCAAGAAATGAACTTGGGACCAGGCAGCCAAGGACAGAAACGCCTGCCTCCGGGGGCGTGTGGGGGTGTCATGTTTTTAGACCTAAAGGGTTATGTTCGCGTGGAGTCTTACCACCCGGGCACGACCTGCTCATAACAAGCTGCGGTCCTCGGGGGACGGTGTGTCGCATGGCCCTCTTCTATACGAAAGTCTAGGAGAGAGGAGTCATCGTGACGAGACTCCGCGTCGGGCATACATTTCTAACCCATGGATTTTTACTCAGAGGGATCCACCTCCAGTTTGTGAATTTTGCGATGCTCCCCTTAGTGTGCACCACATTTTGGTGAGTGTCGCAAGCATGCCCCTATTCGCCTGGCCCTTGATTTTAAAGGTGACCTTCGTTTTTTATTACGCGACAGCGCTGAAGGAGTTATTTGTTTACTCCATTTTATACGCCAGGCAAATCTTTTCAGTGCCATTTGAGTCACTTTTATAAAGTGGCTCATCTGGATTTTATCTCATTGAGACCTTTTTAACATTTTAGCATTCTTTAATGTGTTTGTTTTGTCGTTTTAATCCATTTTAATAAACTTTAATAAAATAGTTATTTTAACATGTTCGTTTTGTCTTTTTAACTAATATATTGTTTTAATATGTTTCTTTTTTTATTAGTGATAACCTGTGGTTTTTTTTTAGCGGGTGCTTCACTCAATTGTACTTTGAGCCCATTTGAGTACTCCAATGGAGTGCCTCAAATGTTTTTTTTTCATATTGAGAACCATTCTTTTTATATTGTACTTTTATATTGTCTCTTCACCTTTTTATATAAACAGTGAATATTCTGTCTCTCTCCTATGTAGATTTTACTATGCATCTATATAATGATAAGGCCCTAATGACCCCATTGTGTCGATGGCCCTCTAAACACAAAAAAATAATAATAAACTTAGGTCTTACGAGGCGTAGATTAAGCACAATTATCCTGGGAGCAAGGTTCGAACCTCGGTCACCAACTCGTATTGTTAGTTAATGATATTTTAAACCTGTAAACAATTCTTTTAAAGCATTATTAACTATGACAGAAATGTTTTAAACTCATTTCAAAAAAACTATTCACATTTAACTCGTAAACAATTCAATGATTTATTATTAACTCGTATTGTTAGTTAATGATTTTTTTTTAACCTGTAAACAATTTTTTAATTATTATTATTTTTAGGTCTTACGAGGCGTAGATTAAGCACAATTATCCTGGGAGCGAGGTTCGAACCTCGACCACCAACTCGTATTGTTAGTTAATGATATTTTAACCTGTAAACAATTCTTTTTAAAGCATTATTAACTATGACAAAAATGTGTTTAAACTCATTTCAAAACTATTAACATTTAACCTGAAACAATTCAATGATTATTGACTTACTCTTACGAGACATAGATTAAGCACAATTATCCTAGCGCACACACACGCACACAACACACACTTACCTTCAAAGTTAAGGATGGCGTTTTTGGTGGCGGTAGAGAGATCTTTGTAAACAAGTGGTAGATCTTCTTTGAGATGTCCTCTATCTGGGCGTCACTAAGCGTCGAAAATCTCTGTGGCAGCCAAACTTGATACTTGGCGTCGAGTACAGCAAGTATACGGCGACCGAATCGAGTACTTATCGATTTTATTGAAGTAATACGATATGCATGACCTATCTCCAAGTCGGTCAATTTACGCGGAAGTATTTCATTACTTCCCACCTCCGTTAAAAATGCGGCTACAAATTCTGACGCCATGGCTAATATAGCTACCGGTTAATGAGTCAACAAAAAAAAGGGGTTTACCACCTCTATTTATATGCTCCAACCACGCCTCTCCCCTCTCCCACAAGGTTCACGGATCTAGACCCTCAACGTGAAAAAGGTTTATGTTTTTTGTTGACCTACTCAACAAAAATCTCTTTCACGAATTAAGTATCATGATTCTAAGCATGCCACTTTTATGAGACATAGAAAGAAATTTATGTTCTAAAGTTCGTGTTTTGGTGAATCAGATAAAATATTTTCTCGTATACCTCGAGAATATACAACTCCTTCAAGTGCAGCTGTCACACCTACCGCTTGCCACACACCCTGAGACCACCTGGGGTGTCACCGTACCCACACACCCCAGTCACTACGTCATGCTTGCCCTGCCACCCTATACCACGAGAGTACCTTTAACACCCTATCCATACACTATACACCCTATGTCACGTTGATGAAAGAGAGAGAGAGAAAAAAAAACTCGCTTCCCCCGTCGGGGGAGAGAGAGAGAAGAGAACTCAATCCCCCCCCCCCTCATCACTGTTCCAGTATACTGCATCCCTTCTCATCCCCCCCCTCAATCACTGTTCCAGTATACTGCATCCCTTCTCATCCCCCCCTCCCACCCACCCGAGAGCCCTGCGTCATCCGATGAGAGAGAGGAGAGAGAACCCTGCCTTCTCACCTCACCCCATTGTTATGCAAATGTGCCGCAGTATACGCACTTTACCCCTACTAATTTATGCCATTTTTTAAATCTTTGTGTTTGTATACCGAAGTAGTCACCGTTCGGTCCTCATCTGCACGGATTCCATGAGTGCTCTGTTGGCATTGTCCATTCTCTAAATCCTGGAATCCCCTCGTGCAGATGATACATGAAAAAAATTTTTAACCCCCCTGCGGGACGGGGTTTTAGAATAGCCCAGCATAACCCCTGTTTGTCGTAAGAAGCGACTAAAAGGGAGGCTTCTGTGCAGGACGTACCTCGTGTGGGACAAACCTATCCTATATCTTTTCCTTTCACATCATTTTCTTCTTCCTTCACTTTCCACCTTTTTTTCACCTTTCCCCCTTCGCTTTATCTATCCTTACCTTTTTCTTCCTTTCCCCCACCGTTCATCCTGCACAGAGGCCTTTGGCCTTTCCGTTGACGACCTTGGCAACTAACCCGGCTATTCTCTGTTTATTATTGGATACCACTGCCTTGAGCTCCCGAATGAAAGTGCGCCGGTTGTAATATCTTGGTAGAAGGGCCTTAGGGATGACAATAACCGGTACCCTACCTCGAGAAAAGACCGGTTGCGTTCACGAAGGCCCGGACGTAAAATTGGCACTTTCCTGCACCCACTTGCTGCGATGACCTCTCTCCTGGCGCAGCCCCACGCGAAGGTTGTCATGTCTAGCGTCGTGTGGGGTTTCCCGCCAGGAGGGTTAACAGGGCCTCATGTGGTAGAACCAACTTGGATCACCCTGGGTCTACGATCCGAGTATTGTGCAGTTGTCCCCAAAAAAGGCATGGCCACCTCCATTGTCACCGCTGACACCTCACTGTCCGCTAGCAACGTACTGCCACACCCCGCTGGCAACTCACTGCCCGGCCCCTAACAGGGCCGTATTAATGATAAGTGCCGGAAACGGGAAGGCCGTCCAGCCCTTTAACAGAAAAAGTCCAGGAAGTTGTGAGGCCCCAGCCCCGCTTCCTGGTAATGTCTCGAGTAGAGGAAAACGAAAGTCTTAAGCGAGTAAGCCCATTTATCCTCGAAAGAGTGATAAATGGTGCAGCACAGTCTGACGTATCAATAAGAAAACTGCGTGATGGCACTATAATGATACAAACAATAACAGATATTCAGTCCTCAAAAGTAATGGCAATCTCTAAAATACCGTTGAGCAATACGTCTCATATACCGGTGAAGGTGGAGCCTCACGGGTTCCTCAATGTTTGCAAGGGAGTGGTCACTTGCTATGACCTCGACTGCGTGAGCATTGAGGATATCTGTGAGGAACTTTCCCCCCAGCACGTCACCGAAGTATACCGCATTGTAACCAAAAAGAACGGACAAGAGAAAAAAACCGACACGTATATCCTTACTTTTGCAACACCTACCCTTCCAAAGGAGGTCCGAGCAGGTTTCCACGTGCTCAGGGTCCGTCCGTATGTCCCTAACCCCCGGCGCTGCTTTCAGTGCCAGGAATTTGGGAATACGGAGCTGCGATGCCGTGGCAAGCCAACCTGTGCGGATTGCGGACAGGAGGCTCACGAAACACCATGTGAGTCTCCTAAGCACTGCGTCAACTGCAAGGGTCCGCATTCTGCCTGGTCTCGGGCCTGTCCGAAATGGAAGGTAGAGAAAAAAGTCCTGGAGATACAATCCGAAAAGAAGATCTCATATGCCCAGGCACGAAAGGAATACACATCTAGTCAGGCTCCGGTATTTCAAACCTCCTACAGCCAAATTGTCAGTCAGAATATCAACTGTCCCAACTGTCATTGCACAGTTAATCTCGCAAAGCCATCTACACGACCTGTGCCACTAGAGTCTACTCGAGACAATCTCAATAATAACGCGCCAACTAAGGTGGCGCCTAAATTGCTAGAAGAGGTGAAACCTCAACATAGGTCGTCTCCCCCACCCGTACCGCCGAGGAGCCCTCCTCGGGGAACACACCCGACTGCACCTCGGGGACCTCCCCCGAGCCCTACTCGGGGGTCCCCCCGGGGCCCACCTCGGGGACCTCCTCCGAACCTACCTCGGGGACCCACCCCGAACCAGCCGGGGAAACAAAAGAACTTGCGGCCGTTGTTGGTTCGTCCGCTCTGGTCTCTGGGTCACCGGAGGTTGGAGTGGGTGGCGGAACGGGTGAGGGCCGCAAAGGCGAATCCTGCTGGTGCCTGGAGAAAGGTCCAGAGAGGTGTCGCCGACACAAATAGTAAGAAAAAAGTGCCAAAGGCTGTAACAAAGCCTTCGCGCTTAGAATCAACCCCCAAGTCTCTTCCGAGAAACAAAAGCCTCTCTTGAAACGAGAGGTCCAGGAGAGACTTGGCAAGGCCAGAGGAACTAAAAAGGTCCTTAACCAATTTTTATTACTAAGAGATAGTGACATGGATTGCGTGGATGAATAAATTTATATTTGTACCTAATGTCGCTACTACAATGGAATTGTAGGGGTTTTTTATGCTCGTGTAGAGGAAATTAAACTAATAATTTCTTCCCTGCATCCTTCCATATTGTGTTTGCAGGAGACCCACTTCCGCCCAACTGACAGCCCGATGCTTCGTGGGTACGATGTATATCGTACCGACAAGCCATTCTTCGATCGGGCTAGCGGAGGTGTGGCTATACTTGCACGTAGCAATATATATAATAAGTCTATAAATATTGTATTTGATCTCCAAGTGATTGCTGTGAGAGTCTCCCTTCCTATAGAAGTAACTGTATGGCATCTACCTCCCACCAGGTGAACGTGTTTCAAAGAGGAGCCTAGAGGCCCTCTTTAAACAACTTCCCGCCCCCTATATTATCTTGGGGGACTTTAACGCACACAACCTGGTGTGGGGGTCTAATTATACAGACGCCCGCGGAAGGATGGTAGAGGATATTCTTGTCTCGGGAAACCTGGTATTAATGAACACCGGGACCCAGACACACTTTTCCACCTTTAATGGTGTATCCTCTGCCATCGACCTAACTCTATGTAGCCCCGGGATCGCTGCCCACTTCCTTTGGGAGGTCCACTCGGATCTATGTGGCAGCGATCACTTTCCCATTCTGCTTTCGCTAATTGAAGACCCTCCCGGTATAGCACGTGCACCACAATGGGTGCTTAAACGTGCTGACTGGATAAATTTCGCGAGCTCGCCGTATTTGTACAACCCCTTTCTCCGGACGTCGATGTTAATATTGCCCATTTTACTTCGACGGTCATCATGGCGGCGAGGGAATCTATCCCTAAATCCTCGCCAAACCCGCGCCACCATCCTGTTCCCTGGTGGAACGAGGAGTGTAGATTGGCTATTTCTGGCCGTCGAAGAGCATTACGTCTCTTCCATCGGCGTCCTACCTTGGATAATAATAGATTCATTCCGGATTATGCGTGCTCGAGCTCGCCGTATCATTCGTGAAAGCAGAAGAGAGTCTTGGAGACAGTTTATATCTACCCTTACAATTTCCACTCCCACAACTAAGGTTTGGGACAATATTCGTAAATTACGTAGTAGCAAAAATACCATCAATAACATACCTGCCCTCATGTCAAATGGTACGCTTGTCTCCTCCCCTGTGGAGGTCGCCAATGTATTGGGCTCTATGTTCACCGCCATATCTAGCACTGCAAGCTACTCAAATGAGTTTGCAGCGCATAAGCGGAACATAGAGCGCATTTCTATTGACTTTGGTCAGAGTCAGGGGGAGGATTACAACTCCCCCTTTACTTTAGATGAACTGACCTATGCCATGTCCCAGGCGGGTAGCACAGCTCCTGGCCCCGACGACATTAATTATGAAATGTTGCGCCAGTTACCCCTGCTGGACGAGCATGTCTGTTGGACCTCTACAATAGTGTTTGGGAATCTCGTCAGTTCCCAACACTGTGGAGGCAAGCAACAATTATCCCTCTATATAAAAGTGGCAAGGAAAAATTAGAACCAACTAGTTATAGACCGATAGCCTTAACTAGTTGTGTATGCAAAATATTGGAAAAAATGATAAATAAACGATTAATATGGTATTTAGAATCCCGCAATCTACTATCAAATATTCAATGTGGTTTTCGCCGCAACCGATCTACGGTGGATCATCTCGTCCGTCTCGAGACGGCAGTTCGTGACGCCTTTCTCCATAAACAGCATCTTTTGGCAGTTTTCTTTGACTTGGAGAAAGCGTACGATACCACATGGCGGTACGGCATTTTAAAAACCCTTTTTAACTGGGGGTTCCGTGGGAACCTCCCTGTTTTTATAGCTAATTTTATGTCAGATAGACACTTCCGGGTAAGGTTAAACAACACCTTATCCGATGATTTTATTCAAGAAAATGGGGTGCCCCAGGGCAGTATTTTAAGCTGTGCGTTGTTCGCCATTGCAATAAATGGCATTGTGGACAACTTACACCTTCCTGTCCGTTCATGCCTCTTTGTGGATGACTACGCAATTTATTGTAGTTCATCGAGTCTCCACAGGGCTGAACGGCAGATACAACTCTCTGTCAACAATCTATGGTCGTGGGCATCGCGTAATGGCTTTCGCTTCTCTTCAGCCAAGACGACGGTCGTCCACTTCCATAGATTACGTGGAATACAACAAGCCCCCAGTATTTTAATGAATCACGTTGTTTTACCTGTCTCGGAGACCGTAAAGTTTCTGGGACTTTTATTTGATTTTAAATTAACCTGGATTCCCCACATCAAAGACCTGAAAGCGAGGTGCATAAAAGCACTCAACCTGCTTAAAGTGGTTAGCGGTCGGTCCTGGGGGGCTGATAGGGAAACCTTGATGCGCCTGTATAGGGCCTTGGTAAGATCGAAACTAGATTACGGCAGTTTAGTGTATGCATCAGCGAGACCTTCGGCGTTGAAGATGCTGGATAGTGTCCACCATGCTGGCATACGACTGGCTACTGGTGCATTTCGTACCAGTCCAGTCGTCAGCATCTGTGCCGACGCCAGTGAGCCCCCTCTCTCTTACCGGCGGTCCTATCTTCTGGCATCTTACATTTCAAAACTTCACTGCATGCCGGAGCATGTTGCCTACCGACCTGTGTTTCATCCCCCTAACCGTGTCTTGTATGAAACCAAATGGCGTAGTACAAGGCCGGTTGGGATCAGGATGCTATCGGTATTCGACACGTGTGGGATAGTCCTGCCAAAGGCTATCCCCACATACCCAGGTCGAGTTTCTCCCTGGAAGATTCGCCTACCTCAATGCCTTTATGATCTTGCCAAGTTCCCTAAAGCGACCACCCCGCCGATTATATATGAGAGGACATTTAATTAGCTCTCTCCCACTCGCTTTCAGGGCTTTGAGCGCATCTATAAGGATGGCTCCAAGTGTGGGGCTTCCGTGGGATGCGCATTTGTTGTGGAGGGAAACAATTTTAAATTTGGTTTACCTGGTGAATCCAGTGTTTTTATGGCTGAATTATACGCCATTTTTAAATCTCTGTGTTTTGTGTATCGTAAGTGTCACCAATCTGTTCTCATCTGCACGGATTCCATGAGTGCTCTGTTGGCATTGTCCACCCTCTACTCTTGGAATCTCCTGGTGCAGATGATACATGAGCAAATTTTAAAAATTGATTCATTAAGCACCCGGCTCGCCTTTTGCTGGATTCCTGGTCACGCCGGTCTCTCAGGAAATGAACTGGCTGACCAGGCGGCCAAGGAGGCGGCACGCCTGCCTCCGGAGGCGAGTATGGGTGTGATGTTTTTAGATCTAAAGGGTTATGTTCGGCGTGGGGTCTTACGCACCTGGCACGAGCAGTGGGTTTCGACCCCTGCTCAGAACAAGCTGCGGTCCATCAGGGACGGTGTGTCGCGGTGGCCCTCTTCTATACGAAAGTCCAGAAGAGAGGAGGTCATCGTGACAAGGCTCCGCGTCGGACACACAGCGTTGACCCAAGGATTTTTATTGAGAGGGGACCCACCTCCAGTGTGTGAGTTTTGCGATGCTCCCCTTAGTGTGTACCACATTTTGGTGGAGTGTCGCAAGTATGCCCCTATCCGCCTGGCACTTAATTTTAAAGGTGACCTTCGGTTTTTACTACGCGATAGCGCGGATGGAGTTATATGTTTACTTCGTTTTATACGCCAGGCGGATCTTTTTAATGCTATTTGAGTCACTTTTATAAAGTGACTCATCTGGACTTTCTCATATTGAGTTTTTTTTTAACATTTTAGTATATTTAAATATGTTTGTTTTGTCTTTTTAACGTATTATTTTAACACGTTTTATGATTTTAATGTGTTAAATTTTAATATGTTTGTTTTGTAATTTTAACGTAGTGTATACACCTGTGGTTTTATTTTAGCAGGTGTATCACTTCTTTTATTCTAATAGCCCATTTGAGCGCTCCTATGGAGTGTCTCAAATGGGCATTTTCTCATATTGAGAATAACTGTTTTTAAATTAATTTAAAAATTTTATTATTGTATATTGTTTTATATTTTATCTCTCCACCTGTTTATTCTAACAGGTGGACTATGTGATGTCTCTTCCCATTGGGGATTCTACTGTGTTTAATTTATTTTTAAAGGCCCTAATGACCTTACTGTGTCGACGGGCCTCAAAACAATAATAATAATAATAATAATAACAAATTTTTAAAATTGATTCACTAAGCACCCGGCTCGCCTTTTGCTGGATTCCTGGTCACGCTGGTCTTCCAGGAAATGAACTGGCAGACTAGGCAGCCAAGGAGGCAGCACGCCTGCCTCCGGAGGCGAGTCTGGGTGTCATGTTTTTAGATCTAAAGGGTTATGTTCGGCGTGGAGTCTTACGCACCTGGCACGAGCAGTGGGTCTCGACCCTGCTCAGAACAAGCTGCGGTCCATCAGGGATGGTGTGTCGCGATGGCCCTCTTCTATACGAAAGTCTAGAAGAGAGGAGGTCATCGTGACGAGACTCCGCGTCGGGCATACTTCATTGACCCATAGTTTTCTACTGAGAGGGGATCCACCTCCAGTGTGTGAGTTTTGTGATACTCCCCTTAGTGTGCATCACATTTTGGTGGAGTGTCGCAAACTAGCCCCTATCCGTCTGGCTCTTGATTTTAAAGGTGACTTACGTTTTTTATTACGCGATAGTGCGGATCGAGTTATTTGTTTACTCCGTTTTATACGCCAGGCGGATCTTTTTAATGCCATTTGAGTCACTTTTATAAAGTGGCTCTTTTGGATACTATCTCATATCGAGATCCTTTTTAACAGTTTTATTACAATTTAACATGTTGTTTTGTCTTATTAACGTATTATAATTTTAACATGTGTCATTTTAACGTGTTATATCTTAATATGTTTGTTTTGTCTTTTTATTAGAGTGATACACTTGTGGTTTTTTTTTAGCAAGTGTATCACTTAATCTATACCAAGAGGCCATTTGAGCACTCCTATGGAGTGTCTCAGATGGTGAATGTTTTATCTCTTTCCCCTATGGGGATTTTATTATGTTTAAAATATATTTCAAGGCACTAATGACCTCGATGTGTCGATGGGCCTTTAAACCATAATAATAATAATAAAATAAACTTTATAAGGCTGAGTATTACATAGTCCACATAAAGGATCACCACAATTTTCATTTGTATGCATAACAATATTATTTTCCTTTAATAAAATAATATATAATTTGGCTCTTTAAGAATTATAAACTCTTCTTAAGACTTATCTAAATTACTTTAGAAATCATATTATGTGTACACTAAAATGGAATTCTCAATCCCGGATTATTCCTTAGAAATCATATTATGTGTACACTAAAATGGAATTCTCAATCCCGGATTATTTCGTATGTACTGAGATGAGAAACAGGAAGTTCTGCAGGGTTCCCACGACGAATGGGGTCTTGTGGACGAGGTCTTCCTTGAAGATGAGTAACTCTGCCAAACAGCATGAAAAAATTAAAGTAACTGTCTCTACGTTCTCGTCCTTCATCTCCACCAGCATAGAGCCATAGCTATAATTGTCTAATAGGTCGCCCTGGATCACAGACTTATGGTGTGGTTGTGGCGCGGGCACTTTAGGACCCTGGAGCGATGTCTGATGTCTCCCCACCGGCAGGTTTCGCGGGCACATTACGACCTTGGGGCAATGTCGGCCGTCTCCCCACTGGTAGGTGGTGCGGGCACATTATGACCCTGGGGACCACTGGCAACGTATTATCCATTGTTTGATCCACTTCAGGAATCGTACCCAGATACACTCCTATGTATTATAGCTCCTGACATCTCGCACCCGTAGGTTATCATCGCCTCTATAATGCCACGGTACATCACTTCCAACGTCTTAACAAATAAAACCTGAGTTAGCCTTAGTTACCCTCGCTAGTTTCATGTATACCCTCTTCGCCTTCTCTCACACTTATCTCACATATCTATAGAACGTCATTCCCTTTCCGATCCACACTCCCAAATATTTAACACTATCTTCATACCTCACCTACATACCCTTCATTCTCACCGTTGGTTTCCTCCTATAACTCAACCTTCCTTTCAACAACCTCATCATCGTTTTATCGTAGCTTGTTCTTTTTGCCCCACACCAACACACTTCTCATCGCTTTCTTCGCTCTGTCCTCTTAACTACGTTCTCACATCCAGCTTTACCAACATCCCCCCCTGCGGGACGGGGTTTAGAATAGTCCCGCAGTAACCCCTGCTTGTCGTAAGAAGCGACTAAAAGGGGAGGCTTCTGTGCAGGACGTACCTCGTGTGGGACAAACCTATCCTATATCTTTCCTTTCACATCATTTTCTTCTTCCTTCACTTTCCACCTTTTTTTTTTCACTCTTCCCCCTTCGCTTTATCTATCCTTACCTTTTTCTTCCTTTCCCCCACCGTTCATCCTGCACAGAGGCCTTTGGCCTTTCCGTTGACGACCTTGGCAACTAACCCGGCTATTCTCTGTTTATTATTGGATACCACTGCCTTGAGCTCCCGAATGAAAGTGCGCCGGTTGTAATATCTGGGTAGAAGGGCCTTAGGGATGACAATAACCGGGTACCCTACCTCGAGAAAAGACCGGTTGCGTTCACGAAGGCCCGGACGTAAAATTGGCACTTTCCTGCACCCACTTGCTGCGATGACCTCTCTCCTGGCGCAGCCCCACGCGAAGGTTGTCATGTCTAGCGTCGTGTGGGGTTTCCCGCCAGGAGGGTTAACAGGGCCTCATGTGGTAGAACCAACTTGGATCACCCTGGGTCTACGATCCGAGTATTGTGCAGGTTGTCCCCAAAAAAAAGGCATGGCCACCTCCATTGTCACCGCTGACACCTCACTGTCCGCTAGCAACGTACTGCCACACCCCGCTGGCAACTCACTGCCCGGCCCCTCACAGGGCCGTATTAACGATAAGAGCCGGAAACGGGTAAGGCCGTCCAGCCCTTTAACGGAAAAAGTCCAGGAAGTTGTGAGGCCCCAGCCCCGCTTCCTGGTAATGTCTCGAGTAGAGGAAAACGAAAGTCTTAAGCGAGTAAGCCCATTTATCCTCGAAAGAGTGATAAATGGTGCTGCACAGTCTGACGTATCAATAAGAAAACTGCGTGATGGCACTATAATGATACAAACAATAACAGATATTCAGTCCTCAAAAGTAATGGCAATCTCTAAAATACCGTTGAGCAATACGTCTCATATACCGGTGAAGGTGGAGCCTCACGGGTTCCTCAATGTTTGCAAGGGAGTGGTCACTTGCTATGACCTCGACTGCGTGAGCATTGAGGATATCTGTGAGGAACTTTCCCCCCAGCACGTCACCGAAGTATACCGCATTGTAACTAAAAAGAACGGACAAGAGAAAAAAACCGACACGTATATCCTTACTTTTGCAACACCTACCCTTCCAAAGGAGGTCCGAGCAGGTTTCCACGTGCTCAGGGTCCGTCCGTATGTCCCTAACCCCCGGCGCTGCTTTCAGTGCCAGGAATTTGGGCATACGAAGCTGCGATGCCGTGGCAAGCCAACCTGTGCGGATTGCGGACAGGAGGCTCACGAAACACCATGTGAGTCTCCTAAGCACTGCGTCAACTGCAAGGGTCCGCATTCTGCCTGGTCTCGGGCCTGTCCGAAATGGAAGGTAGAGAAAAAAGTCCTGGAGATACAATCCGAAAAGAAGATCTCATATGCCCAGGCACGAAAGGAATACACATCTAGTCAGGCTCCGGTATTTCAAACCTCCTACAGCCAAATTGTCAGTCAGAATATCAACTGTCCCAACTGTCATTGCACAGTTAATCTCGCAAAGCCATCTACACGACCTGTGCCATTAGTCTCTACTCGAGACAATCTCAATAATAACGCGCCAACTAAGGTGGCGCCTAAATTGCTAGAAGAGGCGAAACCTCAACATAGGTCGTCTCCCCCACCCGTACCGCCGAGGAGCCCTCCTCGGGAACACACCCGACTGCACTTCGGGGACCTCCCCCGAGCCCTACTCGGGGGTCCCCCCGGGGCCCACCTCGGGGACCTCCCCCGAGCCCACCTCGGGGACCCACCCCGAACCAGCCGGGGGAAACGAAAGAACTTGCGGCCGTTGTTGGTTCGTCCGCTCTGGTCTCTGGGTCACCGGAGGTTGGAGTGGGTGGCGGAACGGGTGAGGCCGCAAAGGCGAATCCTGCTGGTGCCTGGAGAAAGGTCCAGAGAGGTGTCGCCGACACAAATAGTAAGAGAAAAGTGCCAAAGGCTGTAACAAAGCCTTTGCGCTTAGAATCAACCCCCAAGTCTCTTCCGGAGAAACAAAAGCCTCTCTTGAAACGAGAGGTCCAGGAGAGACTTGGCAAGGCCAGAGGACCTAAAAAGGTCCTTAACCAATTTTTATTACTAAGAGATAGTGACATGGATTGCGTGGATGAATAAATTTATATTTGTACCTAATGTCGCTACTACAATGGAATTGTAGGGGTTTTTATGCTCGTGTAGAGGAAATTAAACTAATAATTTCTTCCCTGCATCCTTCCATATTGTGTTTGCAGGAGACCCACTTCCGCCCAACTGACAGCCCGATGCTTCGTGGGTACGATGTATATCGTACCGACAAGCCATTCTTCGATCGGGCTAGCGGAGGTGTGGCTATACTTGCACGTAGCAATATATATAATAAGTCTATAAATATTGTATCTGATCTCCAAGTGATTGCTGTGAGAGTCTCCCTTCCTATAGAAGTAACTGTATGCTGCATCTACCTCCCACCAGGTGAACGTGTTTCAAAGAGGAGCCTAGAGGCCCTCTTTAAGCAACTTCCCGCCCCTATATTATCTTGGGGGACTTTAACGCACACAACCTGGTGTGGGGGTCTAATTATACAGACGCCCGCGGGAGGATGGTAGAGGATATTCTTGTCTCGGGAAACCTGGTATTAATGAACACCGGGACCCAGACACACTTTTCCACCTTTAATGGTGTATCCTCTGCCATCGACCTAACTCTATGTAGCCCCGGGATCGCTGCCCACTTCCTTTGGGAGGTCCACTCGGATCTATGTGGCAGCGATCACTTTCCCATTCTGCTTTCGCTAATTGAAGACCCTCCCGGTATAGCACGTGCACCACAATGGGTGCTTAAACGTGCTGACTGGGATAAATTTCGTGAGCTCGCCGTATTTGTACAACCCCTTTCTCCGGACGTCGATGTTAATATTGCCCATTTTACTTCGACGGTCATCATGGCGGCGAGGGAATCTATCCCTAAATCCTCGCCAAACCCGCGCCACCATCCTGTTCCCTGGTGGAACGAGGAGTGTAGATTGGCTATTTCTGACCGTCGAAGAGCATTACGTCTCTTCCATCGGCGTCCTACCTTGGATAATCTAGAATCATTCCGGATTATGCGTGCTCGAGCTCGCCGTATCATTCGTGAAAGCAGAAGAGAGTCTTGGAGACAGTTTATATCTACCCTTACAATTTCCACTCCCACAACTAAGGTTTGGGACAATATTCGTAAATTACGTAGTAGCAAAAATACCATCAATAACATACCTGCCCTCATGTCAAATGGTACGCTTGTCTCCTCCCCTGTGGAGGTCGCCAATGTATTGGGCTCTATGTTCACCGCCATATCTAGCACTGCAAGCTACTCAAATGAGTTTGCAGCGCATAAGCGGAACATAGAGCGCATTTCTATTGACTTTGGTCAGAGTCAGGGGGAGGATTACAACTCCCCCTTTACTTTAGATGAACTGACCTATGCCATGTCCCAGGCGGGTAGCACAGCTCCTGGCCCCGACGACATTAATTATGAAATGTTGCGCCAGTTACCCCCTGCTGGACGAGCATGTCTGTTGGACCTCTACAATAGTGTTTGGGAATCTCGTCAGTTCCCAACACTGTGGAGGCAAGCAACAATTATCCCTCTATATAAAAGTGGCAAGGAAAAATTAGAACCAACTAGTTATAGACCGATAGCCTTAACTAGTTGTGTATGCAAAATATTGGAAAAAATGATAAATAAACGATTAATATGGTATTTAGAATCCCGCAATCTACTATCAAATATTCAATGTGGTTTTCGCCGCAACCGATCTACGGTGGATCATCTCGTCCGTCTCGAGACGGCAGTTCGTGACGCCTTTCTCCATAAACAGCATCTTTTGGCAGTTTTCTTTGACTTGGAGAAAGCGTACGATACCACATGGCGGTACGGCATTTTAAAAACCCTTTTTAACTGGGGGTTCCGTGGAACCTCCCTGTTTTTATAGCTAATTTTATGTCAGATAGACACTTCCGGGTAAGGTTAAACAACACCTTATCCGATGATTTTATTCAAGAAAATGGGGTGCCCCAGGGCAGTATTTTAAGCTGTGCGTTGTTCGCCATTGCAATAAATGGCATTGTGGACAACGTACACCTTCCTGTCCGTTCATGCCTCTTTGTGGATGACTACGCAATTTATTGTAGTTCATCGAGTCTCCACAGGGCTGAACGGCAGATACAACTCTCTGTCAACAATCTATGGTCGTGGGCATCGCGTAATGGCTTTCGCTTCTCTTCAGCCAAGACGACGGTCGTCCACTTCCATAGATTACGTGGAATACAACAAGTCCCCAGTATTTTAATGAATCACGTTGTTTTACCTGTCTCGGAGACCGTAAAGTTTCTGGGACTTTTATTTGATTTTAAATTAACCTGGATTCCCCACATCAAAGACCTGAAAGCGAGGTGCATAAAAGCACTCAACCTGCTTAAAGTGGTTAGCGGTCGGTCCTGGGGGGCTGATAGGGAAACCTTGATGCGCCTGTATAGGGCCTTGGTAAGATCGAAACTAGATTACGGCAGTTTTGTGTATGCATCAGCGAGACCTTCGGCGTTGAAGATGCTGGATAGTGTCCACCATGCTGGCATACGACTGGCTACTGGTGCATTTCGTACCAGTCCAGTCGTCAGCATCTGTGCCGACGCCGGTGAGCCCCCTCTCTCTTACCGGCGGTCCTATCTTCTGGCATCTTACGTTTCAAAACTTCACTGCATGCCGGAGCATGTTGCCTACCGACCTGTGTTTCATCCCCCTAACCGTGTCTTGTATGAAACCAAATGGCGTAGTGCAAGGCCGGTTGGGATCAGGATGCTATCGGTATTCGACACGTGTGGGATAGTCCTGCCAAAGGCTATCCCCACATACCCAGGTCGAGTTTCTCCCTGGAAGATTCGCCTACCTCAATGCCATTATGATCTTGCCAAGTTCCCTAAAGCGACCACCCCGCCGATTATATATGAGAGGACATTTAATGAGCTCCTCTCTACTCGCTTTCAGGGCTTTGAGCGCATCTATACGGATGGCTCCAAGTGTGGGGCTTCCGTGGGATGCGCATTTGTTGTGGAGGGAAACAATTTTAAATTTGGTTTACCTGGTGAATCCAGTGTTTTTATGGCTGAATTATACGCCATTTTTAAATCTCTGTGTTTTGTGTATCGTAAGTGTCACCGTTCTGTTCTCATCTGCACGGATTCCATGAGTGCTATGTTGGCATTGTCCACTCTCTACTCGTGGAATCCTCTCGTGCAGATGATTCACGAACAAATTTTAAAAATTGATTCATTAAGCACCCGGCTCGCCTTTTGCTGGATTCCTGGTCACGCTGGTCTTCCAGGAAATGAACTGGCGGACCAGGCGGCCAAGGAGGCAGCACGTATGCCTCCGGAGGCGAGTTTGGGTGTCATGTTTTTAGATCTAAAGGGTTATGTTCGGCGTGGAGTCTTACGCACCTGGCACGAGCAGTGGGTCTCGACCCCTGCTCAGAACAAGCTGCGGTCCATCAGGGACGGTGTGTCGCGATGGCCCTCTTCTATACGAAAGTCTAGAAGAGAGGAGGTCATCGTGACGAGACTCCGCGTCGGGCATACTGCATTGACCCATAGTTTTTTACTAAGAGGGGATCCACCTCCAGTGTGTGAGTTTTGTGATACTCCCCTTAGTGTGCATCACATTTTGGTGGAGTGTCGCAAACTAGCCCCTATCCGTCTGGCTCTTGATTTTAAAGGTGACTTACGTTTTTTATTACGCGATAGTGCGGATCGAGTTATTTGTTTACTCCGTTTTATACGCCAGGCGGATCTTTTTAATGCCATTTGAGTCACTTTTATAAAGTGGCTCTTTTGGATAATATCTCATATTGAGATCTTTTTAACAGTTTTATTACAATTTAACATGTTGTTTTGTCTTTTTAACGTATTATCATTTTAACATGTTTTGTCTTTTTAACGTGTTATATTTTAATATGTTTGTTTTGTCTTTTTATTGGAGTGATACACTTGTGGTTTTTTTTTAGCAGGTGTATCACTTAATTTATACCAAGAATCCATTTGAGCACTCCTATGGAGTGTCTCAGATGGTGAATGTTTTATCTCTTTCCCCTATGGGGATTTTATTATGGTTTTAATATATTTCAAGGCCCTAATGACCTAGATGTGTCGATGGGCCTTTAAACCACAATAATAATAATAATAATTTACCAACATCAACGCAGTCTGCATACGCCGTGATGCTCACACCTCTACCATAGTCTCCGTTCAGAAAGTCATTGGACACTACATTCCATAGTTACGAACCAAATACCGAACCTTGGGGATCACCCTTTCGTTGGAGTCTTGGTTTTCACCATCCCCTCCATTCTTTGCGTTACCTTCCTATTGTAGCAGTTCCTTTGGCAATGGAGAATAAATCACGTGGTGGATTTTTGCCTTGCGGTCTTATTGCACTAGTTTCTACTCCAAATTGTGAGAGGAAGTTTCCATCCTGAAACCAAGACGTAAACTCTCCATAGTCAGAGGGAAAAAACAGGAATTTATGTTCACTGTAATTAATGCCGATGCATCCAAGAGTTTTTCTGTTAATTTCTACAGCTTCTATTACTGAAATTGTTGTCTCACCAACATAGATGCTTTCAGAATCATCGCTAGAGCGTAGGGTTATGACTTTCATCCTTTTGTTGTCTAAACAATAACCAGTTACTAGGAGGCATAAGGTCGTTGATGCTGCGTTGAGAATTCCCATTAACATCCCGGGACTTGCTAGCGAGTATTTGTCGTCGTATAATCTGGGTAGAGCTTTTTGCATCCATTTCTGTGTGTTTTGGTTGAATTTCCCATTAGGTGTTTTACCCCAGTCAAGCCTGTTATATTGGGATGTCATTGGTAGCTATTGGTCACGAACCCATTAGTATCTTCTTCATAGACTTTAATAGGTGTGTGGATAATGTTATTTCCATAAATAATACCCCATTTGTAGTTGCAGGTTTGAGGTTCAATTTCTTTCCGATTTCAGGGCAGAAAAATTTTTAGTGCATTGCTTCAAATGCCAGTGGGCTGAGGCATTCATTCCATTTAGCTGCATCTTGAGTCCCGTAGGTAAGATGACCCTCAGCGATATTGGGTAAAGTGGCTACGTTTAAGTTGTTTGTGATTTTCAATATCTTTTCTTCTCCACCAATCGATATGGTTGAGCCACTGATTTCCTCTACTATGGTTATGAACATTTTTATTTTCATGTTGCCTGAAGCAATAGATCTTTGATTATTTTTTTTTGCTTCGTTCCTTGTGTGTTTTAGGTATGAGGCGAAGGCTCGTGCTAGGTTGAGCATTCTCTTTCTGGTTTCAACTCTCCCATTAGTGTGTTTGATGACAAATTTCTTTTTCTTCTAACTTTTTGTTTGTTTCTATTGTCGTAGGTTTTATTTCTATAATATATGTGACTATGTCAATAGAATGGGCGTTGTCTTTCTCTAAACGTGAGAAAAATAATTGAAGCTATTCCAAACAGCTAAAGGTGTTTCGCCTAGTGCTAGTGGCGTAAAATATATGCATCCTTTTATATACCACATTTGCCGTCACGCTTTGGTAAGTAAATGGGCATAGTTTTTGTCTTCCTTTAATGGTGGTAAAAATGAACTGTTCACAAACGTTAAGTACATAAATGTACGAGAACATTAAGAAAAACAAGAATCTGTTAAAAGCTCTGGCCTCATCGGATAAATATGATTGAAGGGAGCCAAAACCATCATTTCCATCTGCCAGGAACACCGAAAAGTAGTAGAATTAGGAAAATAAACAAAAAATTCTTAACTTCAAATAACCTAATATATTTTTACCAAATAGAATGTTCTCAACACTTTTATTATTTGAACTTTAAAATTACTTGTTACTGTAAGCCACTTAGTCTTAGAAATGGAGATGAGTCCAGTAGTTTTGACTACCATATAATGCTTATGTTATGCTTACACACTTATGAAAAATGTTGCCAATTTGTCCCGATTTTCACTGTCAGAAATATGGACCCCGTGCCGGTATACCTCTCTTGTTCAAGTGAACGAGATCGAGTCGCTTTTTAAAGAGGTTGCCAAAGTATCAGTAACCATATTAAAATAACATGTTTCATAAATATTTTCACCGTATTGTTTTAGTTTCCCAAGGGGCAGTTAGTGTGAAATCTTAAAAGACAATACATACCTCTCGAAGAGATAGAGGTTGTTTGTACCATCTGGATTTTTAAACAGGGGGTGTATGTTCACAGCTCGTACTATGGTTCTTTCTGTGGGGTGGGGGAACATACAATAATTGTGAATAAAAATCTAATATGTTTGTAGAGGGTTCAATGAGCTTTCATCGTAACATGAAGAGCAGGAATTATTCATAAATCAAGAAACTAGTTCCATTGAGTGAACAGAGATAAATAATTAATTGGTTCTTTATCCCACTTCCGACTGCTCCCAATCACCCGTCCACCCCACGCTTTTATACTATTTTCAAGCGAGCATGTCGGCGTTGGCAGAAGACAAACGTGTGTGTGAGAGAGAGGAACCGGCAGCTTTATTTATGAATTACAGTAGCATGGATACATGGGGATTAGACAGCATATTAACAATTAAATATATATATATATATATATTATTTCGTACCAACCTTCTTACTGTTTCTTCCCCCTTCCACGCCGCCGTTAGGAGTCTGTTGAGTTTCTGCCACGTCCTTTGCTAGGGCTAGAAGTTTTATGCTGGTCTCTGTGATGGAGGCAGCGGTACACAATCCAGTGGGTATATGGCCGCCCCGGCATCTTGCTGCTGGCCATCCTATGGTCAGGGCGATGTATATCGTGATGATCCGGTGAATCAAGGCTTGCTGGGTTGTTGCTGATGCCATCGCTAGTAGGACATTAACTTTGTGTTTATCCCGACTTGGTGGTATATCAGCCGTTTGGGCCTTAAGAGCTAAGACAACTCTCAGGGCCTTTGCCTCGTCGACTTCCATTAGCGCTGTGTCTGGTGGTAAGAGTGATCACCTCGTCGGAATGATCGCTGCTGGTCTTGGCACCGCTGTTACTCCTACTGGTCGTTGATGAGCCGCATCCTCTATGGGGGCAATGCAGTCAAAGTTCCAGAATCGGTCTTCGCTGGTATTGATGGTTTGTGTGAGTTCCTGGATAGCCTTCATTTAATGTAAGTTGTCTCATCGTGGCATTTCTTCTGGTCTTTCCTGAACTGGACTAGTTTGATTGGACTTGTTACTAGACTAAAGTATCTCATTCTTGATTATGTCACTGTCAATTCCTCTTGGGCGATGAAGGATGATGACTGCGGGGGTGAGCGTGATCCTGATGATGAACCTGAGCCGTGCCTGGTGTTTGTCGCCGTTGGACTGGGTTCTGACTCCGAGAGCCGAAAGAGTTTTGCCGGATCTCAAATCCACAGCTGATGTGTAGCCAAAAATACTCGTACTCATAAAACATCTTTACTATATTGTGCAATGTGTCATTTTGTATAAGGAACTGTTGTGGCATACAAGTTTAAGGGATGAAAACCAGTATGGCTTGCTCTTTAGCATTAATAACAAATTAAAGTAAAAGTATCATGTTTCAGTTCATTGTAAGATTTATTTAAGTGGAGTGAACATGGTTTGTATTGTATCCAGCGACCGCATACATCACACATGAACCAACTAAAAGACCTTCTCTTTTTGTCATCACTACAGTATAAACATAAATTTGTCACATCTTCTGATTCTCTAAGAATGCGATTGTGTATGATTTTACGGAAAGATATGGGATCTAATTCTGTATTCCATGCATTGTCCATTATAATGCAGTGCATATTATGTGCTGTATATTATATACACCGCAATTGTATGAATCTGATCGTTTAGGGCAGTTTGGTGCTAATCATTGATGTCCACTTGTTCTTTACTAAATTTATTTCTTTCCGCTAAGAAAGATAGAAACAAGGCCAACACAATTCTCTTTTCTTCGTCACCAATGTATTACAAGGAATTGAAAATATACATTTGTTTTTTCCTTATATTTACAGCAATTAGGCACCAATTCATGCCATCCACGTTATATGGTAACAAAAGCCAAACCTTACTTAAGAGTGAAATGGTACATAATAAATGCAATATAATTTCTCCAGCTTTCTTTCCTAAATATTGCCTCACAAGCGTCTATCAGTGTTGAGCATATCCAAGAGGAGCCACTCAAATTTAAATAAGATCGATTGAACACTTAAGTAACAATCCGTGCAAAATCAACCATCAAATAACATATACCAACAATATGTTTGTACCTTTCAACTGAACACGAATAATAGGGCACAAATAAGAATAACCCATTAGCCTGAGATTTGTTATGGCGATAAATTTTAGTTCTTGTGTTTTCTGATTCTGGAAAACTATCCTTATCGGTAGATCAACCCTTAAAGGATATTTCACTTGGTAAGGAATCCCAAGCAAAATAATTGTGCTTTTGGAATACCAAGTTTGTGTCCTTGAGAATAAACTGATCCGCATGGTTTTCGGGGACTCTAGAAATGTCACTTGTCAGGTCGTCACCATGGAATGCATCGGTCGATGGTAGCGTGTCATGTTTATACTCCAAATTTTCCAAGATATTATCAGTGTTATGTATGGAAGGTATTTTATTTATTTATATATTTCCCTCGGGTTACTGATTTAAGAAATTTACGATCGAAGTATGTTTCCTGTAGGGTTCTTCTTTTCCATGATTCCTCATCAAGTGGGTCATCAGCGTCCTCCTCTTCATTTACTCTTAAAGTGAATATTCTACCTCCTGTTTTATTTTTAACTCTTTTGGGTATGTTGTGGCGTATGGCTTTACAAACACTTTCCATTCGATCTTTTAAGATTTTAACAAACCTATCCGGATTTAAATTGGTTTGGTTTTTTAGTAAATCATGTTTGACCTTTCGAAACCAATTTTCCACAGGTGCGTTGCTCACTCTCAATGCTATTATTTCCGAAAACATTGAGCATAATATACCTGTCAAGAGTGGCGTGGACGGTACTTGCTTGTGTAAAAAATAATCAACAAACTCTAAAACACATGTATTCATTTTTATTTTGGCTAACACTTGTTTCGACACAATTAGATTCAAAACCTCCGAGTGGACTTTTAAAATGTGCTTGTAAAATATGTTGTCCTTGTACACGGTTCTAGTAGGTCCATTAACCATATCTTCGTCAAAGTAATTTTTTGGAGTACTAGCTTCAATTTTCGGTTGGTAGTTAAAAATGTTAGGCTTTCCAGTATGTGTGGAGTAACATACTGTGACATGAGTACAATAAGAAAATGCTTACATCTCTCCGTGAAACTTGACCGTTTCACTCAAAATCAATACACCAATTCGTTTAAAAACAATTTTTTCTAGCTTTAACACTGGTAACGCACTGCATCTTTGACGAAACAGAAATCATGTGCATTAAATTACTACAGCAAGTATGCACTGTAATCATGTGTTTGTTGATATAAGAATTTGTGACAACGAGAAAACAAATATTGTGATAGTTTAATAATCCAATACCATTCCAACATTTGTTAACAAAAGAATCAGCGCCCAACTCCAGTCTACAATAAGTAGGTTGCCAAATGGCTTTTGTTTGTTGTTCTCTTTAATAAATTTATGGAATGAAAGGAGAAATATATAAATACTATACTTATCATGGCAACTTAAAACACACTCAATAATGGGTATTATGTAGCTCTCTAAGCGTATAAAACTCTTACAGTTCTCATCGTTAAGTTTTTTTTTTTACAGTAGAGCCGGTAGCGTCCAGGCACATTGCCAAAAAGTTTTGAGTTTTATTAAACAAATAAAACTCAAAAGGACTTATAATGTGTTGAATATATTTATCGTCAGACTTTTGAACTTGAAAATGCTTGCATGGATCTATAAAATTATTTTCTAAAATCGAATCGTGAAAGAGCTACTGAACGATATTTCTGTAAAACAGAGATTTTTTTATGTCCTGAAGGTGTCCCATTGAAATGGCAGTTGCATCAGATTCTCTAATTTTTTTCTATAAAATAGGATTTGGGGGTCTTTGTCATCAGTTTATCTTGAATAACTTTGCGTTTTTCACCTCTTAGTTGCGTAAATATTATATCATTTGGATAATTATTTTGCGTTATCGGTCCTTTACTGTGAACTCGCACTATATTAGGGGACGTATCAACATTAATATCAAAACGAAACTGTTTACACACTTTATTAATTTTTGAATGTTTGCATTTTGCATAAACGATAACATTTCCCTTTTCTTGCTATCGTATTTGTTTAAAGGTCAAGATGCAATAGCTTTTTAACGTGAGACACATTTATTTTTCTATATCATCACGAATCTTTTGTCTTTACATTTTCTCAGCATCCCTAAGATTACTAAAATTAAATTCTAAATCAACCTTCATAATTAGGGCAGTTGGAAAGATGCAGGCTAGTATTACTTGATTTTGTAATAGTGGTTTGCAACAATTCCCATTTTTCGGTGTGGTAAAGATGGTAACATTTATATTTTCAGCCTGCTTTTCAACATCTATCCTGAACCGTTGTTTTGTACAAGAACTATGGCTACCTGCACAGCTTACATAAATAACACCTTTTAGCTTTCTTGTCTATATTCTCTGAAACACACAAAATTTTAGTTCTCCACAAACACATTGGCGTAGCAAGCGGTAGAAAGTCTATCTTTATCAATAATTAAACTAAAAGGGATACAGTAGCTTGCTTTTATTTATAGAAAATATTGCCAATACTGTGTTTGGAACAAAGTTTGTAGTATCTGAAGATATCACCTGGGTAACAGATACATCTGATGAAGTTGTCTTGTCTAGATATATTTTTACCAGTTTTGCAATTGAAATAAACAGAATCTCTGTAAGACAACCGACAAGTTTTTGTAACGGTAATTTATGTATATCAAAGACAGCTGTGTTTTGAAGGTCGTCACAAATAGCAAGAGAAACGTTTTCATTTTCACATTGTTTCTGTGCTTTAATTTCTGAATATTTATAATGTGGTGTTATATCAATATATTGCTGTTTGGGATAAAGATTATTTGATATTGATATTTGATCTTTTAGCCCATTATTATAGACAAGCCTGCCATTTTCATTATCTATAGAATGAGATTTGCAACCTAAAATAAAAAACTTTGGTTTTGACTTTTCATGGTGGGTAAAGTTTGAGGAATATGGCTTTGATTTTTTTGAAGTGTTTATGAATTGGTACCCCAACCCCTTTTCTACTATTTTGAGTAGGAGAAGGCGTAATTCTTTTTTAAAAAAGTTATTGTTCCAACTTGCCGGAACCTTTTCGTCAATACAAACTCCGTGGCAACGTAGACACATTTTGACTATAAAATTATTATCTAAAACTCCAAACTTTTTCCTGCGGCCCCATGTTTGTGTCCTTGAATCCTAACTCTAATGGTGTTAAGTTACCTAACGATGATGCATTTGGCATGCCCTCTCGGTTTGAGACCATATCGTAGCAGCTTTCGGTGGTAGTTATCTCCAAGAGGAGTGATATTAAATTATATTTGTCTGTAATTTGTTCTGGTGTATTATTTTCGTAGCTTGTGTTAGCTAGCTTACAACCCCTCAAATTTTTTGCAATGAAGTAATTTGTGGTTGGTTTTTTTGTGAGATTATTAGGCATATTTGTTGTGGTTAATTAATACATATCCTCAACTCTTTGAACATATTATGTGTGTAAGACATTTCAGAAGAAATCCCCAAAATTCAGTAAGCCATTTACTACCTGTGATATATTAAATGTGGGACGTATAAACATTTTCAATTTTGGTTTATGGCTTTCACTTCTATTATTGGTGTTATTTCCTAGTCTGAACTCTGTTTTCCTATAAAAGTTTACCCACATTTCCTTGCATGTTTCCCAATTGTTATTGAAGTAGTCTAAAAATGTATAAGGAGCAAAACTATGCAAATATTGCTTGTTTTCATTATAAGTGTCTTAATCAAATGAGTATACCAAAGTCATCATTGCTACAGCCAAATTATTTTTCATAACTCTATCGACAGAGAGCTGGTTAATTCTCTTTTTTTAAGTTCTTCAAGACATGCCAAACACACAGAATAATACTGCAGATTGGCAACAGTTTCTTAATGATTGACATCTCTATTCTTTCCTTATTTATTACCATTATCTTACAACCCATTATAGTTTCATTTAAAGAAATAAACTTTTCCATTGCTAAATGAAGAACTTCCTCAGAGTCGAACCTAACAAAAATATAACCTATGGGCCGACCATGACCATTGCCATCTTCACATAAAATACAGTACACAAAGGATATCTTTCTATATTAACTTTGTATGTGCCATCGATCATCAAAACATCAGCATATGCATTGGCCAAGCTTCTCATAAATTTTGTTTGAATCAAGAGAAATACTAATTGCTTATTTTCATCTGTTTCTATGTGCACAATATTACTATTCAGTTTAGCTAGATTTAATAGCTCTTTAATTAGTAACTCTTCTTTTGATCTCCCAGCTTCAGATTGTTCTCTCAACTTTTTTCTAAGATTGTGAATATCTTTCGATAAAACTTGTTTTCCTAATTGTTCAAAAACATATTGTTTTTTCTGTTTTGTGCTAAATCTATATTTAACTAACATTGAAACCTCTTTTTCCTCATTTTTGCTAAGCAACCTCCTGTCAGTATACTGGGCCCTTAGAGACTTTGCTACTTCATGATTGTGCTGAGAGACAAGTTTTTTAACTATATAACCTCCTTTCTTCTTAGAATAAACAATAGAATGACCTTGATCCGCGCTGACTCGCCGCCTTATCTTTGACCTTATGGGTCGACATTACATAACAGTTAGGGGACTTGTAAAAGTTTTTAGAAATCCTAACTCCCCATACGCGTCTAGGTAGTATTAGTAGCCGCGTATACTGGCTGCGAGCGGCTAAGTCCCCTATAAACCCGACCTCGGATTTAAGCATTATGCCATATGTAGACAAGTGAGGAGTACATAAAAAATAATTTTGATAAGGTGTATCCTCACAAACAAAACAATGGGTATCCAAACATTGATCATTTTTGTCAAAAATACCTGGAAGATGTTTTAAAATATAATATGACTCCAATAACTCTTTACTCAATAGTGTAAAGTCGTTATCGACAGACTGATAACAAATATACCTTAATTCACAAAAATATAACATCTGATGCCTCGAAAAAAAATATACATGCTTGTCTAATACGAACAAGTGAAGACTCATGAGATAACAAAAATCTCTGAATAGAAGAAACAAAAAAAGGATGCCTTAGATTTAATGTTTCTTGTAAAATTAATAAATCAGGTAACAATAATTAAATATTGATCTTGAAA
>JBCFYV010003665.1:0-24942 GCA_039000515.1 Timema cristinae
TTTTATAAAGTGGCTCATCTGGATTTTATCTCATATTGAGACCTTTTTAACATTTTAGTATACTTTAATGTGTTTGTCTTGTCGTTTTATCCATTTTAACAAACTTTAATAAAATAATTATTTTAACATGTTAGTTTTGTCTTTTTAACTAATATATTGTTTTAATATGTTTGTTTTGTTTTTTATTAGAGTGATACACCTGTGGTTTTTTTTAGCAGGTGTTTCACTCAATTGTACTTTGAGCCCATTTGAGCACTCCTATGGAGTGTCTCAGGTGGTGAATGATTATATCTCTCCCCTATGGGGATTTTATTATGTTTTAAATATATTTCAAGGCCCTAATGACCTCGATGTGTCGATGGGCCTCTAAACCCAAATAATAATAATAATAATAATAATTTATCCCACGACGATCTCTGTGAGGGGAGCCCCACAATACATGGTGTGCATTCATGTCCGCGCAAATAATAAGCGGGGATGGTAAACCTCCGACAAATTGCTCCCATAAATTGTTATCGAAATTATCCGGTGTCGGGTTGTATAAAGATATAACTGAAAATGTCCTGCCTGCGGAAAATATTTTTACTCCTACAAACTCCCAAGGATATTGAAATTTGCCCCGTGTTCTTTGAACAGATTGAATGTCCGACCTAATTAACAGCGCGACACCTCCCGCTCGGCAGTCCTATCAGACCTAAAAATTTTGAATCCATTTATAACAAAATTATCCTTGTACCTGAGCCAAGTTTCACTTAACGCTACTATATGGATATCACGAGAAAAAATTAGTTGCTCCAGGTCCGCTTTTTTATTCCTAATGCTTCTAGAATTCCATTGTATAATATTTAAATAACTAACCATAAAAACACAAATAAATAATAATAATATGTATATTTAATTAACTCAGACAAGATTACTTTGAACACCGCTACTTGGTTTGAACCTAGCAGATCTACGATTATGGCTATTAAAGCGTCGCACATCCCTTAACAACTTTTGGATTTTCCCTGTTATTGTTGCCATTAAACTTGGCAAATCTAACTCCCCTGGCGCTGAGGAAGCCACGGTTACTAGGAGCGATACAACTTTAGAAACCATCTGTTCCACCCCCTTACTTATGATGTCGTCTAATGTTCCTTCGATAGAGCTTCCTGAAGAATCCACGCCCATATCCTCGACACCCTGTTCTGGTGTACTTGTAAGAGTCGCCGAGTAGGATGTTTTATTACTAGGCCGTAATGGCATATTTGGGAATTGAGAACTGTCCATGACAAATTGGGCCCCCCTGATTGCATAGCGTGACTTGTAGGCAGATATGCGGTCCACAGCCTGTCCAGCCTCCCGCTACGACAAATTGCGACGAGCCATTGTAGATTTGATTTGACGCTGTCGTATCCACTCAGGACACATTCGGTCGGTCGCCAAATGAGCCCCCCCACAATGAACACATTTTGTGGTTCCTTGTAGACATTCTTCTATGAGATGACCCCCTCCACACCTTGCGCACCTGTTCCCCCCATTACGACAGTTGACAGCTAGATGTGCAAAACGTAAACAGTTGTGACATTGCGTAACTGGATAAACATAAGGCTTGACCTCCACCCTTGAGAAACACTTGACCACATAAGATGGTAGCTCTTTGCCCACGAAAGTTACTGCTACTGTTCCAGAGGGATCAAATCATTCAGGTGTATCAGGGTTGCGCCTATTGAAACGTCGTACTTGCAATATTGAAGATTCACTTTCTCTCTCTAACTCTTCCTTAATAAATTCCTCCGAAAACTCTAGTGGAATGTTATGAATAACTCCTATCCTATGTTCATTACGACCCACCCTGTCAACTGAAACCTTCAAAAGCTTGTGTAATTCCCTATCTGCCATAAGACTATTATCTTCCTTAATACATAACAATTCAACAACAATTTGGTTTTTCCCTGCCGGAGCAATGCTAGCTACACTCTTATACTTAGGAAATAGACCCTTTCCTATTTTCATTGGGTGCAGATTCTGAATGTTTAGTTCCGATGTATTTGAAAATGTAATTTTGTACGGCCCTGGATTAGAAGAATTGAATACCTCCTCTATTTCTACTGCTGTATTGTCGACTGATACAATTGTCCCAATTTGGCTCTCCTTAGTGTTGTCTACTTTCGGAGCTTTGGCCAACGCCTGTCCCGTTGGTTTGTCCGCACCCCGCCCTACACTAGATTTAGCTTTCTTCATATTTTTATTGTTAGGTGGAGATCTTGCACGACCCATTTTAGAATCTATGGCCCTAGATTTAGAATTTTGACGAATGGTTGAATAAAGCTCTGTCATTGCCGAGTCCACATCGCACTCGACCTTGGATTCCACCACTCCCAACACACTTTTATCCACGTCACAACTCTCAGCACCACAAAACAAAACACGACCGCACAGCACCGATGCCAAACATCGACTCCTGCCTGGGACTTACACAGTATACTAACACAACCCGAGATCTTCCTAATCGTGAGGAAGTGAATCATAGAAGAGATGACAATCTCGAGGGAGAACCGATTTCAGCTGCTGCAGATGATTAAATTTTTGGAGTGTGATTTTTCTAGGTGAAATGTTCCTTTTTTGCCATTTCACTGGAACATTCACAGCTCTAAAACGTTTTGGTAGCAGTTGCCACTCTTCTTCAAAGTCAAGTTTAAACCAAATCTCTCCTTTGGGGTTGTATTTGAGACACCTTATATCTGTCACTTTATTCGGTCCAGGCCTTATGCTATTTAACCTGTAATTAGAAACGTTGTAGGTTGATAAACATTTTGTGGTAATTAACATACCATGATATTTACTAATGGACTGTTCAAAATTAAGGCTAAAAACTTTATTTTAAAGGGAGAGTAATGATTCGAAACATATTTTTTTAAATAGTATAAAATGTAAAATTTAACAAATATTTCTTATCATAAAAATTTCGTATTCATTATTTATTTTAATATTTTATTACTGTAGCTTGTAGTAAGCACACATTTTTTTTATACATACTGTAGTCATTCTAAATAAACTCTACAAATCAAATATTCTTTAAGAAAAAACCTGAAGTAACACTGTGTAAAAAAAAAAGACTAAACAATTTTTCAAAAAGCTAAAACAAAATTTGAAGTTAAAAATGAAAAGAAAGATCACCCCTTATTAACTGACCTTTGTAAAGATGGCACGGAGTAGTCAGTGAATGCTTCATGGTTCATCCACTTGACTTCATATGGGAAAGGTTTTTTCCTCGCTTCTTCTGTGACTGTCATGTAGTTACTTGGAAGATGTATTGGCCTTTTCTTTAGTTTTCTTTCAATGGTGCTGTGCACGGAATCGCACTCCATTTGCGTATGCCCTTTTTCCAAATACTTCTGGGTGATGGTTTGTTTATTATTGATAGCATGGTCCAACAATGCATTTGATAAAATATTGTTCCTATTCTGATAGGTGCACCCATCACTGTATATAATTATTTCTTTATCAAGAACACAATGACAATTTAAGTAGTCAATTATAAGCGATGCAAAAGTGGATGCTGTCAAATCAGTATCTACTTCACTAAACCAATAGCATGTGCAATGATGGGAAGTCAAGTTGTACACTGTGAAATTATGGCAGCATAACTTGGTCTTATTATAGAAAGCGCTTGCCTGTACATATGGTGACACCTTAACTGCTTGCAAGTCCATTGTAAGCACAGTGAACTCTTTCTGTTCTGCCAAAATTTTATCGGCTTCTTTTTCTTTCCTAGCTCTCTCTTTTCTTGTTATATGGCGATTCCAATCTTCATCAGTTATGTTTCCCACTTCATGTTGTGCACAAGTATCACACTGATCTTTTTTTAATGTGTATAAAGACAGATTCTTCTCTTGAAAAGTTGATGCAAATTTAGTTCTACTAACTGGATTTTCATCAATAGCATTTATTCTCTCACAATACATGGTATATAGCTGGGATATTGAGCCAATGCTTTGCTCCAAAAACAATTTAGAAGTGCTCTTTCTAGCATAATGCGATGGAAGCTTGGGGAGATAATCAAAGAACTGGTTCAGTTTGTTTTCACTTTGAATTGAAGATGTTGTTCTTGAACTTTTTCTGTTCTTTTGTAAGACTTCATGTGAATCAACATACCTCACGAACTTTTATCCACCCATTCTCTGACAGAACGTTCTCCTAATGCCAGCGTGGACAGAAACATTTTTTTGCATACAGGATATCTGGTTTTATTCTGTAGTTTTAAATAGTATATGAAAGTGAAACCTCTTCTCGATTCTTCATTAGTTGTGTAGCGTCGCTTTGGCACTAATTTCTCAACATTATTTACAACATACACTTTCCTTTGCTCCCATGTCATTTTTGTCCAAAAAAAATCATAAATCGACTTTCTTTCTTCTTCGCTAATTTCCGTACATTTTCGCTCTCCATATTTTCTGCAAGCTTTGGATTCACATTTCTCCCCCAATTTTCGTTTACTTCTTGTTTGGTCCTGAATAATTTTCCCGTTTTCAGTCTTGAAACCCACATATTTTTTACCTTCCATTCGTAGTTTTTTATTCAGATTTCTCTTCCAATTGGCAGAATTACCACGTTTTCTTTTTTTTACAACAGCAGTGGGAGAATAAACTAATATTGGAGACTCATTACTAGCAGCAGAAAATGATGGGGCTATGGTTAAAGGTTCAACATCATCTTCATTAGAAATTTCTTTTCTTAAAACATTTGTATTGTCAAAGACTTCTGGATTCTCATTCACTTCTACAGTCTTATTTACCTCTTCATTCTGATGCACTTCTACAGTCTTATTTACCTCTGCATTCTGATGCACTTCTACAGTCTTATTTACCTCTGCATTCTGATGCGCTTCTACAGTTTTATTTCCCTCTGCATTTTGATGCACTTCTACAGTTTTATTTCCCTCTGCATTTTGATGCACTTCTACAGTCTTATTTACCTCTGCATTCTGATGCACTTCAATAATTTTATGCCCCCCTGCGGGACGGGGTTTACCCTGCTTGTCGTAAGAAGCGACTAAAAGGGGAGGCTTCTGTGCAGGACGTACCTCGTGTGGGACAAACCTATCCTATACCTTTCCTTTCACATCATTTTCTTCTCCCTTCACTTTCCACCTTTTTTTCACTCTTCCCCCTTCGCTTTATCTATCCTTACCTTTTTCTTCCTTTCCCCCACCGTTCATCCTGCACAGAGGCCTTTGGCCTTTCCGTTGACGACCTTGGCAACTAACCCGGCTATTCTCTGTTTATTATTGGATACCACTGCCTTGAGCTCCCGAATGAAAGTGCGCCGGTTGTAATATCTTGGTAGAAGGGCCTTAGGGATGACAATAACCGGGTACCCTACCTCGAGAAAAGACCGGTTGCGTTCACGAAGGCCCGGACGTAAAATTGGCACTTTCCTGCACCCACTTGCTGCGATGACCTCTCTCCTGGCGCAGCCCCACGCGAAGGTTGTCATGTCTAGCGTCGTGTGGGGTTTCCCGCCAGGAGGGTTAACAGGGCCTCATGTGGTAGAACCAACTTGGATCACCCTGGGTCTACGATCCGAGTATTGTGCAGGTTGTCCCCAAAAAAGGCATGGCCACCTCCATTGTCACCGCTGACACCTCACTGTCCGCTAGCAACGTACTGCCACACCCCGCTGGCAACTCACTGCCCGGCCCCTCACAGGGCCGTATTAATGATAAGAGCCGGAAACGGGTAAGGCCGTCCAGCCCTTTAACAGAAAAAGTCCAGGAAGTTGTGAGGCCCCAGCCCCGCTTCCTGGTAATGTCTCGAGTAGAGGAAAACGAAAGTCTTAAGCGAGTAAGCCCATTTATCCTCGAAAGAGTGATAAATGGTGCAGCACAGTCTGACGTATCAATAAGAAAACTGCGTGATGGCACTATAATGATACAAACAATAACAGATATTCAGTCCTCAAAAGTAATGGCAACCTCTAAAATACCGTTGAGCAATACGTCTCATATACCGGTGAAGGTGGAGCCTCACGGGTTCCTCAATGTTTGCAAGGGAGTGGTCACTTGCTATGACCTCGACTGCGTGAGCATTGAGGATATCTGTGAGGAACTTTCCCCCCAGCACGTCACCGAAGTATACCGCATTGTAACCAAAAAGAACGGACAAGAGAAAAAAACCGACACGTATATCCTTACTTTTGCAACACCTACCCTTCCAAAGGAGGTCCGAGCAGGTTTCCACGTGCTCAGGGTCCGTCCGTATGTCCCTAACCCCCGGCGCTGCTTTCAGTGCCAGGAATTTGGGCATACGAAGCTGCGATGCCGTGGCAAGCCAACCTGTGCGGATTGCGGACAGGAGGCTCACGAAACACCATGTGAGTCTCCTAAGCACTGCGTCAACTGCAAGGGTCCGCATTCTGCCTGGTCTCGGGCCTGTCCGAAATGGAAGGTAGAGAAAAAAGTCCTGGAGATACAATCAGAAAAGAAGATCTCATATGCCCAGGCACGAAAGGAATACACATCTAGTCAGGCTCCGGTATTTCAAACCTCCTACAGCCAAATTGTCAGTCAGAATATCAACTGTCCCAACTGTCATTGCACAGTTAATCTCGCAAAGCCATCTACACGACCTGTGCCATTAGTCTCTACTCGAGACAATCTCAATAATAACGCGCCAACTAAGGTGGCGCCTAAATTGCTAGAAGAGGCGAAACCTCAACATAGGTCGTCTCCCCCACCCGTACCGCCGAGGAGCCCTCCTCGGGGAACACACCCGACTGCACCTCGGGGACCTCCCCCGAGCCCTACTCGGGGGTCCCCCCGGGGCCCACCTCGGGGACCTCCTCCGAACCTACCTCGGGGACCCACCCCGAACCAGCCGGGGGAAACAAAAGAACTTGCGGCCGTTGTTGGTTCGTCCGCTCTGGTCTCTGGGTCACCGGAGGTTGGAGTGGGTGGCGGAACGGGTGAGGCCGCAAAGGCGAATCCTGCTGGTGCCTGGAGAAAGGTCCAGAGAGGTGTCGCCGACACAAATATTAAGAAAAAAGTGCCAAAGGCTGTAACAAAGCCTTCGCGCTTAGAATCAACCCCCAAGTCTCTTCCGGAGAAACAAAAGCCTCTCTTGAAACGAGAGGTCCAGGAGAGACTTGGCAAGGCCAGAGGACCTAAAAAGGTCCTTAAGCAATTTTTATTACTAAGAGATAGTGACATGGATTGCGTGGATGAATAAATTTATATTTGTACCTAATGTCGCTACTACAATGGAATTGTAGGGGTTTTTATGCTCGTGTAGAGGAAATTAAACTAATAATTTCTTCCCTGCATCCTTCCATATTGTGTTTGCAGGAGACCCACTTCCGCCCAACTGACAGCCCGATGCTTCGTGGGTACGATGTATATCGTACCGACAAGCCATTCTTCGATCGGGCTAGCGGAGGTGTGGCTATACTTGCACGTAGCAATATATATAATAAGTCTATAAATATTGTATCTGATCTCCAAGTGATTGCTGTGAGAGTCTCCCTTCCTATAGAAGTAACTGTATGCTGCATCTACCTCCCACCAGGTGAACGTGTTTCAAAGAGGAGCCTAGAGGCCCTCTTTAAACAACTTCCCGCCCCCTATATTATCTTGGGGGACTTTAACGCACACAACCTGGTGTGGGGGTCTAATTATACAGACGCCCGCGGGAGGATGGTAGAGGATATTCTTGTCTCGGGAAACCTGGTATTAATGAACACCGGGACCCAGACACACTTTTCCACCTTTAATGGTGTATCCTCTGCCATCGACCTAACTCTATGTAGCCCCGGGATCGCTGCCCACTTCCTTTGGGAGGTCCACTCGGATCTATGTGGCAGCGATCACTTTCCCATTCTGCTTTCGCTAATTGAAGACCCTCCCGGTATAGCACGTGCACCACAATGGGTGCTTAAACGTGCTGACTGGGATAAATTTCGCGAGCTCGCCGTATTTGTACAACCCCTTTCTCCGGACGTCGATGTTAATATTGCCCATTTTACTTCGACGGTCATCATGGCGGCGAGGGAATCTATCCCTAAATCCTCGCCAAACCCGCGCCACCATCCTGTTCCCTGGTGGAACGAGGAGTGTAGCTTGGCTATTTCTGACCGTCGAAGAGCATTACGTCTCTTCCATCGGCGTCCTACCTTGGATAATCTAGAATCATTCCGGATTATGCGTGCTCGAGCTCGCCGTATCATTCGTGAAAGCAGAAGAGAGTCTTGGAGACAGTTTATATCTACCCTTACAATTTCCACTCCCACAACTAAGGTTTGGGACAATATTCGTAAATTACGTAGTAGCAAAAATACCATCAATAACATACCTGCCCTCATGTCAAATGGTACGCTTGTCTCCTCCCCTGTGGAGGTCGCCAATGTATTGGGCTCTATGTTCACCGCCATATCTAGCACTGCAAGCTACTCAAATGAGTTTGCAGCGCATAAGCGGAACATAGAGCGCCATTCTATTGACTTTGGTCAGAGTCAAGGGGAGGATTACAACTCCCCCTTTACCTTAGATGAACTGACCTATGCCATGTCCCAGGCGGGTAGCACAGCTCCTGGCCCCGACGACATTAATTATGAAATGTTGCGCCAGTTACCCCCTGCTGGACGAGCATGTCTGTTGGACCTCTACAATAGTGTTTGGGAATCTCGTCAGTTCCCAACACTGTGGAGGCAAGCAACAATTATCCCTCTATATAAAAGTGGCAAGGAAAAATTAGAACCAACTAGTTATAGACCGATAGCCTTAACTAGTTGTGTATGCAAAATATTGGAAAAAATTATAAATAAACGATTAATATGGTATTTAGAATCCCGCAATCTACTATCAAATATTCAATGTGGTTTTCGCCGCAACCGATCTACGGTGGATCATCTCGTCCGTCTCGAGACGGCAGTTCGTGACGCCTTTCTCCATAAACAGCATCTTTTGGCAGTTTTCTTTGACTTGGAGAAAGCGTACGATACCACATGGCGGTACGGCATTTTAAAAACCCTTTTTAACTGGGGGTTCCGTGGGAACCTCCTGTTTTTATAGCTAATTTTATGTCAGATAGACACTTCCGGGTAAGGTTAAACAACACCTTATCCGATGATTTTATTCAAGAAAATGGGGTGCCCCAGGGCAGTATTTTAAGCTGTGCGTTGTTCGCCATTGCAATAAATGGCATTGTGGACAACGTACACCTTCCTGTCCGTTCATGCCTCTTTGTGGATGACTACGCAATTTATTGTAGTTCATCGAGTCTCCACAGGGCTGAACGGCAGATACAACTCTCTGTCAACAATCTATGGTCGTGGGCATCGCGTAATGGCTTTCGCTTCTCTTCAGCCAAGACGACGGTCGTCCACTTCCATAGATAACGTGGAATACAACAAGCCCCCAGTATTTTAATGAATCACGTTGTTTTACCTGTCTCGGAGACCGTAAAGTTTCTGGGACTTTTATTTGATTTTAAATTAACCTGGATTCCCCACATCAAAGACCTGAAAGCGAGGTGCATAAAAGCACTCAACCTGCTTAAAGTGGTTAGCGGTCGGTCCTGGGGGCTGATAGGGAAACCTTGATGCGCCTGTATAGGGCCTTGGTAAGATCGAAACTAGATTACGGCAGTTTAGTGTATGCATCAGCGAGACCTTCGGCGTTGAAGATGCTGGATAGTGTCCACCATGCTGGCATACGACTGGCTACTGGTGCATTTCGTACCAGTCCAGTCGTCAGCATCTGTGCCGACGCCGGTGAGCCCCCTCTCTCTTACCGGCGGTCCTATCTTCTGGCATCTTACGTTTCAAAACTTCACTGCATGCCGGAGCATGTTGCCTACCGACCTGTGTTTCATCCCCCTAACCGTGTCTTGTATGAAACCAAATGGCGTAGTACAAGGCCGGTTGGGATCAGGATGCTATCGGTATTCGACACGTGTGGGATAGTCCTGCCAAAGGCTATCCCCACATACCCACGTCGAGTTTCTCCCTGGAAGATTCGCCTACCTCAATGCCATTATGATCTTGCCAAGTTCCCTAAAGCGACCACCCCGCCGATTATATATGAGAGGACATTTAATGAGCTCCTCTCCACTCGCTTTCAGGGCTTTGAGCGCATCTATACGGATGGCTCCAAGTGTGGGGCTTCCGTGGGATGCGCATTTGTTGTGGAGGGAAACAATTTTAAATTTGGTTTACCTGGTGAATCCAGTGTTTTTATGGCTGAATTATACGCCATTTTTAAATCTCTGTGTTTTGTGTATCGTAAGTGTCACCGTTCTGTTCTCATCTGCACGGATTCCATGAGTGCTCTGTTGGCATTGTCCACCCTCTACTCTTGGAATCCCCTGGTGCAGATGATACATGAGCAAATTTTAAAAATTGATTCATTAAGCACCCGGCTCGCCTTTTGCTGGATTCCTGGTCACGCCGGTCTCTCAGGAAATGAACTGGCTGACCAGGCGGCCAAGGAGGCGGCACGCCTGCCTCCGGAGGCGAGTATGGGTGTGATGTTTTTAGATCTAAAGGGTTATGTTCGGCGTGGGGTCTTACGCACCTGGCACGAGCAGTGGGTTTCGACCCCTGCTCAGAACAAGCTGCGGTCCATCAGGGACGGTGTGTCGCGGTGGCCCTCTTCTATACGAAAGTCCAGAAGAGAGGAGGTCATCGTGACAAGGCTCCGCGTCGGACACACAGCGTTGACCCATGGATTTTTATTGAGAGGGGACCCACCTCCAGTGTGTGAGTTTTGCGATGCTCCCCTTAGTGTGTACCACATTTTGGTGGAGTGTCGCAAGTATGCCCCTATCCGCCTGGCACTTAATTTTAAAGGTGACCTTCGGTTTTTACTACGCGATAGCGCGGATGGAGTTATATGTTTACTTCGTTTTATACGCCAGGCGGATCTTTTTAATGCTATTTGATTCACTTTTAATAAAGTGACTCATCTGGACTTTCTCATATTGAGTTTTTTTTTTACATTTTAGTATATTTAAATATGTTTGTTTTGTCTTTTTAACGTATTATTTTAACACGTTTTATGATTTTAATGTGTTAAATTTTAATATGTTTGTTTTGTAATTTTAACGTAGTGTATACACCTGTGGTTTTATTTTAGCAGGTGTATCACTTCTTTTATTCTAATAGCCCATTCGAGCGCTCCTATGGAGTGTCTCAAATGGGCATTTTCTCATATTGAGAATAACTGTTTTTAAATTAATTTAAAAATTTTATTATTGTATATTGTTTTATATTTTATCTCTCCACCTGTTTATTCTAACAGGTGAACTATGTGATGTCTCTTCCCATTGGGGATTCCACTGTGTTTAATTTATTTTTAAAGGCCCTAATGACCTTACTGTGTCGACGGGCCTCAAAACAATAATAATAATAATAATAATAATTTTATGCACCTCTCTACTCTCATCCATTTCGGAACTATCATCTACTTTTAAGTTGGCATGCATTTTAATATTTTTATGCCCAATCTTACGGTCTCCTCCAACTGGAACTAATGAAGAAGAACTAATAATATTGTCATTGTTGTCTGTAGTTTCTAAAACTATTAAATCTGGCATACTAACTGTAACCTCATTATTTAATTCTTCAAACCCATAAGTGCTCAGGGTTACACCACCATTCATTTGTGATATGAAATTAAGCACTTCACTATCTGGTTCTATAACATAAACATAGTCACTGTCATCATTAGTGGAAGGCGAAGAAGTAATATTACTCTCAGTATTTGCGCAAAAATCTGGTGGTATCACACGTTTATTACTCTCTGTAACATTTAAGGTGGTAGCATTGTCTTCTGTCATAATCCTTAATGGAGCTTCATTGCTTGAAAGATCATTAGCAGACTCAAATGTGTTGCTTTGTTGGCAATTGGCTAGTGCCATTTCAATGATTCTTTGTGTTCTAGAAGTCATTTTTAATTCTAAAAATAAAACTATGTTATAAGTATTGAGTTACAAAATACATTCACTAAAAAATTAAATTATATATGTTCACTTGGAAAATTATAAAGAAATATTGCATTTAGAAATATCATTGTTGAGGCTCTAATCTTAAATTATTCTATAACTTATTATATAGGTGCCTATTTAAATAAAAGTAAGTTAATTAAAATTTACCATCAACTAACAATTCAAAGCTTCAAATATGACTAGACTTCAGACAAAATTACATTATTGCAACAGTTACACAATAATTATTAATAATCACAAACAATTCTTGTAGTCAAAAGGAATGGTGTGTCTTACGTCCGAGTAAAATAAACACTGATGCTATTTCAAAGTGTTTTACCCTATAGTGATTTGGAAACACAATTGTTGAGGGTTCAATATTAAAACATTCTGTAATTGTATAATATTTGGAATGAAAAAAACTAATTAAAAACTTACCTTTAACCAGAAATTCAGAGCTTCAAATATGAATAAACTTCAGATAAAATCTCATTATTGTAACAGTTATACAATTAAGTATAACAAAAAACTCTTCTTATCAAAAGGAATGATGTGTCTTACGTCCCAGTAAAGTAAACACTGATGCTACTTTCAAAATGTCTTAACCCTTTAATGTGTGGCATACAACAATTTGCTTCTGTTATTAATTTATAAGTCTAACTGCAAACTGTCGTAACCCTAGCATATTTGGAATAAGACATTTTGCCACTAAACAAAAATGCATCTGGGGATACGACATTATGTTTAGATTAAAAATAAAATAGATAAACATTTTTGAGAGATACAATATTTTATCATTATGTGTAGTTGTAACCCACAAGTCTAAAAATAATAAAATCTCGATTTTGCCAAATTTGTGGGTTACGACATATTGCCATTTCATGGACGTGGTGCTGTTTGTGTTGTAAACTCACTTCTTGAATCAACCGTGTCGCTAGACACTTGCTCTAGGATAGGATTTTTCCCAAGGTATAAATTCATTGTTGGCTGTACTATTCAAAATTACCCTTTCGGAATTATGTTATTGATTTAATTGTAAATTTTATGCTGGGTATAAATTCCTTTTTGGCTAGTACGATACAAAATTAATTTTGGGCTTACTTCTGTTATTTTGGGTTAAATCACTATTTTTGTAAACATGATGAATTACGTAGCCCAACATGAAGTAATATATTTTATTACAGGTTAATAGTATTATTGGGAGTTTTTGCCCTTCCGGCTTGGTAAATGATAGTTAAAACCATGAGGGACATTATCTTTTGTAGTTTTTTTTATCTTACATCTTTGAAGGCGTAATGCCTGGATAATATGGTAAATGTTTATAGCCCGTACGGCTAAATATTGTTTGGATTTATTTTTATGGCTAAGTAAATCATGGACTATCTCTATTAAAAAAAAGATAGATTTAGGTTGCCATGAATAGTTGTGTTTGTAAATTGTAATTCTAAGTCATATGATACAATCCGGTTTTGAAATGCGGATTGTTAGCCTGTGGCGGCTAGTTATTGTTGTCATTATATTGCGGGTTGCCGCGGAGACCCATAGAGGGGTCGTATATTTATCTTGAAAATAATTGTTAGGACAAATGTTGTTATGGCAACGGTACAACAGTATTATCATGGGCATAACCCCGTTTTCATCTATCTATATAAATATATATATATATTTTATTTATTGTTACCTAAATTCATATATATATATATTGTTATTTTTTCCAAATAAATATTTATTTACTTCACATGCAATCTTTAATTTACTATTGCAGGTAAAAAAGTCTTTTTTTTCTCTAAGGATTCTCGCCTCATTTCCCCCCTTGACTGATAGTACAAAATAACGGGTGATGGTTGGGAAGGCTTCATGACAGCAAATTGTTGTATAGGTCAGACTGAAGGCCTATTCGCATTTATGTGGTCCTACTGCTCTTCTGCAATTAATCATTTGTTAATTTTTATGCCCTCTTTAGTTTATGTATATGTGCGCCTGTCCTCGTCCATTAGAGGAGAAGGAGGGCGGTACAACCATCAATAAGAAATACTTTTAAAGATTTGACTTTACTTGTGTTTATTTCTATAGACGATCTAATTACTCAAATAATATACGTAATTTTATATAAAGTATTAAATTGAAAATAATGTAAGATAAAAATAAACTCACCTTTTGGAGGTTACCGGGAGATTAAAAAATCCCAGTAATTTGCTCCCACGCTTTCTTCTTATCTGCGATGGTCCTAACATCATTTTTTTTCTCATTTGACAGTTGGAAACTACCAAATTAATTCTAATAAATACCATTTATTTTTCTCACTTCACCACACACCCTTAGTTAATTACAATATTTCTATCAACGCACGGACATATCTAAGCAGGCTATCAAACTTTAAAAGCACAATCGACACTTTAGAAGGCAGTGGTTGTAGAGAATTTTATTTCTCTTCGGGGTGTGGTACTTCTGTGTAAGATTTCTTCACGTGACCTTGAGTGACTCAAGCCAGACGTTCTAGCACGACGCAGCTGCCTTCATCAGGAGTAGCCGACTCCGCCTCTTCTCCTTTTCTCATAATCCAACATCGTTCTTGCATACCGGCTATAATGTATGAGTATTTAACTAGAATAGAGCATGAACTACGATGTACACACCAGCTACTAACTCCCGCCAGGCTCAGAGGTCAGCCTCAACGCTATACATACCGCCGTGCAACTGCCGTGTTAAGTTTCCAACAGAGATTTTGGATTGTGACGTTACTGTACCAGGCCGGCAGCACAGCCCCCGGTTCAGACGACATTCATTACGAGATGTTGCGTCAGATGCCCCCTTGGACCTCTATAATAGTGTTTGGGAATCTCATCAGTTCCCCTCACTATGGAGGCAAGCAACCGTTATACCTATATATAAAAGTGGCAAAGATAAATTAGAGCCAACTAGCTATAGAACGATAGCTTTAACTAGTTGTGTATGTAAAATATTGGAAAAAATAATTAATAAGCGATTTATATGGTATTTAGAATCCCGCAATCTGCTATCCAATGTTCAATGTGGTTTCAGCCGTAACCGATCCACGGTGGATCACCTTGTCTGTCTAGAGACGGCTATTCGTGACGCTTTTCTCCATAAGCAGCATCTTCTGGCTGTCTTCTTCGATCTGGAGAAAGCGTACGATACCACCTGGCGGAACGGCATTTTGAAAACACTTTTTAATTGGGGGTTTCGAGGAAACCTTCCTTCTTTTATATCTAATTTTATGTCGGATAGACACTTCCAGGTAAGGTTGAATAACACCTTATTCTATGATTTTATTCAAGAAAATGCGGTGCCTCAGGGTAGTATTTTGAGCTGTACGTTGTTCGCTGTCGCAATAAATAGCATTGTTGACAATGTGCGCATGCCTGTACGGTCATGCCTCTTTGTGGATGTCTACGCAATTTATTACAGTTCGTCAAGTCTCCACAGGGCTGAACGGCAGATACAGCTCTCTGTCAACAATCTCTGATCGTGGGTATCGCGTAGCTGCTTTCGCTTCTCTGCAGCCAAGACGACGGTTGTCCACTTTCATAGTCTTTTAACCATCTTATATTTTAGTATGTTTGTTTTTCCATTTAAAAAGCTTATTATATTTTAAAGTGTCTGTTTTGTATTTTTATTTATTACATCACATGTGGTTTTTTATTAGCAGGTGTATCACTTAAAAACATTCTAATAACCCATTTGTGCACTCCAAAGGAGTGTTACAAATAGTTACTTCCTCATATTGAGTATTTTTGCGATAACGATTTTGCTGTATCTTTAAATGTCAAGGCCCTAATGACCTTACTGTGTCGATGGGACTTCAAACAATAATAATAATCATAATAATAATAATAATAATAATAACAGCTTTTGTAAAACTAACTTTTTTATTCAATCTTGTACTAGCATTCGGAACAATTGGCAGTGCACGATAATACGTGTGAGGAACAGGTGGAATATATTTCAGAAGATCCAACATATCCTGTTTTTTTTAATCAGAGATACAGGTCTTGGAAGAGGATACATTATTTCATGTTTGATATTAAAAAGATTTGGTTTACTCCACGATCTGATTTGGTAATGTCAATTTGAAAGAATGGTTTATCTTCATTGAGGGTTTCTTTAACATACAATGTGTATCTGTATATATAACAATGTGATTTGTGTTTCTTAGCATGTTGTTGAAAATGTTTTACAACACCCGACGATATTTCTTGAGATCCACGGGATCCTTCTGTCTCATCCCACGTATACATAAATCCGGTATTGTTGTTGAAATCATGGAATCCTAAATTGTGAACATGTAAATTTGTTTTGTAATATTCAGTTGAAGTGCTCAATTTAGGAAAGGGTAAAGCTTTCTGCAAATCAAAAGTGCATACATAATTTTCGTAGTTAGACTTGCTTGCAATTACTCTCAGCATTTCTCGAGCCTGTTCTACTTTGCGGAATTATAGCTCTTTATCTAGTTTTGCTCTAATCTTTTTCTTCATAGGACTCTACATATTGAATAATGATTTGAAAGGTATCACATTGTTGACACGTGTCTTTTTGTGTGGGCATAAAATTTAAATTAAATTTTGTAGAAAAAAATATGGTAATACATTTTTTCTTTTATGGGTTCGCCGTAACCGATCAACGGTTAATCACCTTGTCCGTCTAGAGACGGCTATTCGTGACGCTTTTCTCCATAAGCAGCACCTTCTGGCTGTCTTCTTCGATCTGGAGAAAGCGTACGACACCACCTGGTGGTACGGCATTTTGAAAACACTTTTTAATTGGGGGTTTCGAGGGAACCTTCCAATTTTTATATCTAATTTTCTGTCGGATAGACACTTCCGGGTAAGGTTGAATAACACCTTATCCGATGATTTTATTCAAGAAAATGGGGTGCCTCAGGGTAGTATTTTGAGCTGTACGTTGTTCGCTATCGTGATAAATAGTATTGTGGACAACGTGCGCTCACCTGTTCGTTCATGCCTCTTTGTGGATGACTACGCAATTTATTGCAGTTCGTCAAGTCTCCACAGGGCTGAACGACAGATACAACTGAGTGTTAACAATCTTTGGTCGTGGGCATCGCGTAATGGCTTTCGATCCTCTGAAGCCAAGACGACGGTTAACTACTTCCATATATTACGCGGAATACAGCCAGCCCCCAATATTTTAATGAACCACCTTGTTTTACCAGTTTCAGAACCCGTTAGGTTTCTGGAACTTTTATTTGATTTTAAATTAACTTGGATCCTCCACATAAAAGACCTGGAAGCCAGGTGTATAAAAGCACTCAACCGTATCAAAGTAGTTAGCGGTTGGTCCTGGGGTGCAGATAGGGAAACCTTGATGCGCCAATATGGGGCCTTGGTAAGATCTAAACTAGACTACAGCACTTTTGTTTGTTGATCAGTGAGACCTTTGGTGTTAAAGATGATAGATAGTGTCCACCATGCTGGCATACGAATGGCATACTGATGCCTTTCGTACGAGTCCAGTCGTCAGCATCTGTGACGACGCTGGCGAGCCCCTCTTCCTTACCGGCGGTCTTATCTTCTGGCATCTTACGTGTCAGAACTACATTGCATGCCAGAGCATGTTACCTACCGCCCTGTGTTTCATCCCCCTAACCGTGTCTTCTATGAAACCAAATGGTGTAGCGCAAGGCCGGTTGGGATCCGGATGCTATCGGTTTTCGACACGTGTGGGATAGTCCAACTAAAGGCTATCTCCAGGTCGAGTTTATCCCTTGAAGATACGCCTACCTTATTGCCATTTACGCCTACCTTATTGCCATTTTAATCTTGCCAAGTTCTCTTAACCGACCACTCCAAACTTTGTATATGAGAGGACATTAAATGAGCTCCTCTCCTCTCGCTTTCAGGGATTTGAGCGCATCTACACTGATGGCTCTAAATCTGGAGCCTCCTTAGGATGTTCTTTTGTTGTGTAAGGACCCAATTTTAAATTTGTTTTACCTGAAGAAACCAGTGTTTGTACGGCTGCATTCTATGCCATTTTTAAATCTTTGTGTTTTGTTTACCGAAGTAGTCACGGTTCTGTCCTCATCTGCACGGATTCCATGAGTGCTCTGTTGGCATTTGTCCACTCTCTACTCCTGGAATCCCCTCGTGCAGATGATACATGAGCAAATTTTAAAAATTGATTCATTAAGCACCCGGCTCGCCTTTTTCTGGATTCCTGCTCACGCTGGTCTTCCAGGAAATAAACTGGCGGACCAGGAAGCCAAGGAGGCAGCACGTATGCCTCCGGAGGCGAGTTTGGGTGTCATGTTTTTAGATCTAAAGGGTTATGTTCGGCGTGGAGTCTTACGCACCTGGCACGAGCAGTGGGTCTCGACCCCTGCTCAGAACAAGCTGCGGTCCATCAGGGACGCTGTGTCGCGATGGCCCTCTTCTATACGAAAGTCTAGAAGAGAGGAGGTCATCGTGACGAGACTCCGCGTCGGGCATACTTCATTGACCCATAGTTTTTTACTGAGAGGGGATCCACCTCCAGTGTGTGAGTTTTATGATACTCCCCTTAGTGTGCATCAGATTTTAGTGGAGTGTCGCAAACTAGCCCCTATCCGTCTGGCTCTTTATTTTAAAGGTGACTTACGTTTTTTATTACGCGATAGTGCGGATGGAGTTATTTGTTTACTCCGTTTTATACGCCAGGCGGATCTTTTTAATGCCATTTGAGTCACTTTCATAAAGTGGCTCTTTTGGATATTATCTCATATTGAGACCTTTTTAACATTTTAGTATATTTTAAAATGTTTGTTTTGTCTCTTTAACTCGCATATTGTTTTAATATGTATGTTTAGTCTTTTTAACTCACATATAGTTTTAATATGTTTGTTTTGTCTTTTTATTGGAGTGATACACCTGTTTTTTTTTTAAAAAAAACCAGGTGTTTCACTATATTTGTACAGTGAGACCATTTGAGCAATCCTATGGAGTTTACAAATGTTTTTTTTCTCACATTGAGATTTATTCATTGTATATTGTGTTTTACATGTGTCCTAACCATAAAGAGTTTAATAATACTATTTTCTCTTATGGTTATTTTACTGTTTATACCATGTTAAGGCCCTAATGACCTCATTGTGTCGACGGGCCTCTAAATAATAATAATAATAATAATAATAATAATAATTTTATGGGTTGATGGTTTATTAGTTATAATTTCTCTACAAACAGCTCAAACATTTTTCTTATTGTTAGGTCAGGGTGCAGGTATTTTCTATTAGAATTTTGGGTCCTTGTGTAGTGACTAGTATACTTTGAGAATGCGTTTGTGTTCTTCTACATCATTTGTCTAATTTATTACTGGGCTCTTTCTGCCCCTGTGTGTCAAGTACAGCGTTTATTTCAAACTTTGAACAAGTCTTGTACAACCTACCATCACTAATTTGAAATCTTTCAATAAAAAGCTTCTTACATACTTGTATTGCTTCATTTTATATTCTTAAATAGTATTTAAGACTCATAGATTTCGGATCCCTAGACTTATCTCTAGAGCGTCGTTGTGAGACTTAACTACTCTGTACAAGGCCTATTTTGTGTCACATGATTATCCAACTTTAAAAATGAACAAAATATTTTCTTTCAATTTTCTTTAGTGACATTTGTAAAACATCCACGTCTGCAATGGCAATCAAAATTGTTGAATTGTTTTGCGTTAATCTCCCTACCTGACCTTATACTATAACTCAAACCTGCTGTTCTTGGCCTTGTGTTCACTACTATTTTCCACCATTATTGTACATTCTCCAGGATTTTTTGGTAGTCATCTTTTATAATAGTTTCTTGTTCATTTTGAACTATAGGTAGGGAAGATTCAATATTATCACCTAAACTTTTTCCTTGGCGTGAACAAGACACTAAGAGCATGGAATGACTGGCGAGCTCTGCCGACGCCCAGGGCTGGCTGCACATGCGCAGTAACGAGTTCCCGTCACGAGAATGTTCCCGAAACTCAGCATTGCTTGCGTATTGTTCCATTTAAGTCCAGAATGTATCCCACCCCTTCTCCTTTCGTCCTCTACTGAGTTTTGTATATATTCTGTTCTCTGTATCGATAACGACACAATTGGGCCTGTGTCATAGCAGGGATAACATAAGCTCCGGCTTTCTGCGATTAAAATGTAACATCAAAATTCATTCTTGGCATATAAAATCTTTTTTATATACTATGATACTTTTCAAAATTCATTTTTTGGCCATATATTTAAATTATATCTAAATTTATATCTTATGGTTAGGAACATTTCCATATTTTTTTTTATAACGAGGTCATGGCGCCTTACCAACTGTAATTGTCATTTATATTACGATAGTTCCGATAGTTATGGTCATAATGTATTTAGGAATATTTAATAACTTTTACGGAAACCTTTTTCTTGGTCTTGTCGTTAATTTATTATGGATTGCTATCTGATATTAGAATTGTAACTTGTGCGAAACTTTTACGCGCCATTTTTAATGGTTAACTATTTGATATTTAAATTTTTATCATATTGTAATACGCTAATTCTTGAGGGATACTTTTTGATTGCTGAGTTAAGATGGTTTGTTGTCTTTTGCTAAGCTCCTTTTATTCTGAGCGAACTTTTAATATTAAAAATAGGAAACAAATATTTGATATTAAAAATATAAAATATTAAATAATTTAGTGTTACTAGAAGGGCGCCTCTTTAAGATAGAGTTATGGTTAACTTCATTGAGTTACATTTTTATGTAATACCATGTGACTATATTTATAAAGTCTCTTATTAGTCTCGCGTACACTATACGCATGTTAAGAAAACAAATGTTAACTTTTCTATGGAATATTTTTATAGGTTTCGAGTCATAATGTTGTTTACCTATATTATATTGTATACTCTGAATCAAACTGTTACGCAACTATTGAGCGTTGCTAATAAATATCGACCTTTCTTGACTTGTTTTGTATCTTTCTGATATATTCCCCATCATTCCCAAGGAAATTCGTCTAATATTTTGGTTTAGTATGAACTTTAGGAAGGCTGCAGTCTCTTGCTGTCTGGTTGAGATAGAGGGTCACATTTATAATATCCACAAACGGGTTCGAGTGTTGCGAGTTGTGGGACTGTAGTGTTTTGTGTCAAACATTTGCAACCTAGAACTCCTCGGCACTCGCTCTGGGCAAAACCCCCCCCTTTTTTTTAGTTTTTATATTATTCTATGTGTTTTGTTGGCATCTGCCCCTTTTGGATGCTACACAATATTTAAAAAAAAATTAAATCATGTGCTGGTGCAGCACTGACTTATATGCCTGTGATTAAAACAGTTAATTTTAAATAATAATTTAAAGTCAATCATAAAAGTAGTAAAAATTCAAAATTATAATAAATAAAATTTCAGCAGAATGTTTTTTTATAACTCACTTGAATGCTTTGGAGTTTTAGCATTTCGATCAATATTTCCCTTGGTAGATAGCATTCTTTTTGGTTGTTCTTTTACTGCAAAATCATAGAACAAGAAAATATATTACATTAATAAACATATCTCCTTATTTTATGTATCAAAAACCCAAAGACTGATTCATATATTAATTTTAATAATATGTGATATGTTATACTTACTCGAGTAATCTGAATTATCTGATGTCTCAATATTAGAGGCATTATATTCAGAGCAACTGACACTCTAATTAGATTTTGAATCTGTGATATTATTAGTTGCTTCCATCATGTCCATAATTTTTGAATAATAGATTTTATACATTACATAAAAACATAAACAAACACTAAAAACACTGTAGACAAAGTGACAAAATGTCTTTGCAATTAATTAACTTACACTGTTTGGTTTCAGAATAGTAATCGATTTATTTAAGTGACCATTCAAAGTACTCCCATCTATCAGTAATTTTATAACTATTTACTTACATCTTTTAACCACTGAAAATAAAGGTTGAAAATGAATTCCTCTATAATGTTAAGTCAAATTAAAAAACCTGCACCGCCTTTACGGGAATGTAATGGGAGGGTGCAAATTAACATACAAGAAATGAACATAGCAATAGAGAGTTTATTTATAGATACAACAAGCATGTAAAAAATAGGAGAACTAGTGATTATAAGATTTTGGTTCATCTATATAATGGTGGCACAAATGCCCAGTTGCGTATAGATTTCTCTGGTCACTAGCCGAGCGCCATTCAACCACTCGTAAAAGTATTCAGCGAAGATCGGGCGGGAACGCCAGCTGCCCAACCTTGGGTCGACACGCCCATGACGGCGTCTCGCTAAGTTAATGTCCCTTAAGGGGAACCAAACAAGCAAGAGGGACTAGAACATAAGAAACAGGATCAACTCTGGCCTTAAATGGAGTATAGTTACCCGGGAACTGAACCCACAAAAAACACAGGTCATAGAGTCCGTTCCATATGGAAAGAACCCGCAATACTTGCTCTAAAGCTAAACGGGGGTTGAGCCCGCATAGTTACTCGGCTAGTCATCAGCTAAGCAAACATCAACACTCAAGGTCACCGGGGCACAGTCCCACACCCGGCCTGGTCTACAGAGGTGTTTCACAGAGACCGGCACTCACCAGTTGGAGAGAGAGTCAAGCTCACACAAGTGGCGTATCATATTGCCCCGCATAACCAGCTATGTTACACAACTACACCAAGTCAGCTATCAGCGGGGGCTCTATACGCAAACCCATAAATATAATGAATACCTAAAGTTACAATGAGCCATTCAGGCAACCTACACACATTAGTAGAGCTCAAAGGGCTCTTAACAATAAACAAGGGTGCTAGGAACCAGCTGAGGGAACTAGCGTATGAGAACTATCCTGACTAACTTTCCCTTTTAAGGTGGTAAATGCAACCACACGTTACCCTAAGGCCCATTTCTCCTAACCAGCACATTACATCCATTAAGGGGATAAGGGACAGTGAGCCAATACCTAGTCACCTAGTGCTAAGTAACTCGCACTTCACTGAAAGAGTCCAACCGCTCACATCACATAAAAGGCAACAAAAGATTGAGTTCATAAGAAGCAACGACACCTTAATACTCCTAAGCAAATGTCCACACAAAAATATCTAGAGAGGATCTCCTGAACGTCTAGCACAAAAACAATACCTTAAGACAACTTAGGTCTTACTGAACGATAGCTGGTAGCTGTGTACCAACCCTGGGCCAGCAAGGACAGTCCAATAGGCCCACGGACGGAGAGAAGCGTCGAGCCTGACGAGATGTACCAGCCATGGTAGTGGGAAGTACCAGCGTCAGTAAAATGATAGTGAAACAGGACCGCGTACGGAGAGAAGCGTCGAGCCTGACGAGATGTACCAGCTCTGGTCGTGGGAAGTACCAGCGTCAGTAGAATGCGAGCTGGTAGTCGTGTACCAGCCCTGGTAGAACCATGACAGTCTAACAGGACCACGTACGGAGAGAAGCGTTGAGCCTGACGAGATGTACCAGTCCTGGTAGGTCTAAGTACCAACAGACTGAAGTGCAGCTTGCAGGCGGTAATCAGCGAAGTATTTGCCCGGCACTGGTAGAAGTAGAAGATTATGAATCAATGCAATAGTGGCAGGGGCTAGCAGGATACAGCCCAAGGTTCCCAAATTAGGAACGCCATAGCGTAAGTGTAAGTCTATTGCTTCCAGCCGTGGAACAGCATGATTCCAGCAAACGTAGAAGGGTCGAGCTGTGTGCTCATTCCCACAGCGACTCTTGTCCTCCCTACGCTGATAGAAGTCGCTCTTAATAAGTCACTTAGTTGAACCGTCGCCTAGAGCGTCCAAAACGAGAATATATGTCAGTAGTAAAGAAAACGATCAGCTGTACAGAGCGTCCAAAACAAGTGAGGCGCGCATGCGCAGCCCTACAAGGGTGGGAGGAAAGAGAGAACCAGAAAGGGGGAAATTCACAGCGCATACAAGGCAGGGGAAATAGTTGCGCAGGCGCATACGAGAGGCTCGAAACAAATAGAAGAAATGATAATCAATTAGGCGAGGAGAAAAGCATGCAATCAAGGATAAGAGGAAAATAGAAATTGATGTGTCACAACCATGCTTATATCACAGTGACCTTGTGCGAGCTAATATCTCATATTAGCTCGGCACAAACATGACTTGGCTTCTGAACAGTCCATATGTTCTAACGTACTGAATGAATATCCAGTCGCTAGATACCGCAATATTATTTCCAACTTGATTTTTGAAGGTAAAGCTTTTCTCATTAAAATATCCTTTTTTAGCCATAGTAGGATTTTGGTAGAAAGAACAGTATAAGTTAGTTACTAAAACAATTTCAATACATTCATACATAAAGTCATGTTATTTGTACTGTCACTTTTTATTTTTTATTATCAATACCTTTAAAATAACCCCAAATAGTTTAAAAAAAATGTTGTCAAAAGTTGGCCACCCAAAAAAATTTGTTTGAATTTTCTTACTGTTTTCCTACCCAAAAACAAGGTTAAAATGTCTAGTTCAAAATCCTAGGGAAATTTTTCAAATTGTTCACTAGTTAGTCGTAAGTGGTTGTTGTATGTATCTGAAAATTTAATGCCACTTCTCTTAGAATACAAAATGAAGCGCCTAGTGCATCACGTTACGAAACCATTCTGAAACCCCGATTCGAAGATTGGCGACGTTTTTTTTTTTTTTTGTTGCAAAGTTAACAACTCTTTTTTAACATTTCGGGCCCCAATGGGGAACACCGACTCTCACACTTTTCACCGTGTTTAGTCCTACTAAATCCATTCCCTGTCAACGCACCCTTTAAATAACCCCCACTATTGACCCCATTTTCCCCAGCAGCCGCGGGTTTTGTCCGTGGTTTTTTTCCCTAGACGGCCTTGCTGGGAAGCAATCTAGCGCTTTAATAGTTTCTTGTATAACTAGAACCCTTTTTAACGGGCCCCCAATGATTGTTTTTTATTGCTCAATACATTTTTTTTTTCTATTGTTCTTGCCCCTGGTTAGACCTTAC
>JBCFYV010003666.1:0-22736 GCA_039000515.1 Timema cristinae
TTATTTTGGAGTTACTCCCAAAAATACCATACTGGGGTAGAATTCCAAGGAAAAAAACATTTCTTCTAAGAAGGAAACAGATAAATATTTTAGACTTGTAATGGCAAAAAAAATTTGAAAAAATTTTTATTGATTCTTTAAAAAAATGATATGTTTGTCACAACACAGTTTACATTTTTTAATAGATAGAGATTATTTTTACCAAAAAAAAAAATTTTTATTGGTCAAAGCTTCAGACAAGTACCATATTGTGGACTGCATTTGGTGTTCAAAAAAAAATCAAAGTCCAAAACCCAAATATTAATGGAAGGGCTTTTCGAGACTAGTTGTATCTAGTGAAACCGGGTTTAAATGGATTTCCAGTTTAAATTTTGAAGAAAAATAAATTAGATATAAAGTTAAAGAGAGAGAAAAACAATTTATTTTTTTAATTTTTAAGGTGACCTGGTGGTCTAGGGGTAAGGTGTCAGACTTCTATGCTGGCCCGGGGGTTCCCAATCCTCTTCCCAGCACATATTTTCTGTTTTCCAAAAACCCTTCCTTCACCTCTGACAAGATATCATGTGAATGGGGAATGCCAGGCCTCCACCGTGGGTCGGTTCCACGTTAAAAAATGTAGGGCCTTCAATTCATCTCACAAACACCCTACCATTACACATTAGCGTTAGTGCGTTAACCCGAACGGGTAGTAAGAAACCCGGGGCTAATAATAATATTTTAAAAATTGGGAAAAAAAATCACGAAAGTCCTTGGCACGTAAATATATTTTATTTAAAATTTTTTAAACTTTTAAATTGAAAGTTTGCGTGTCGCATCAAATTGTAAATACTAATTTTAATATTTTAAAAGTTTTTGCCTTCCAAAGGGGCAAAAACCATTTACTGATAACCATATATTATTTACGTTAAGTTACCTAAAAAAGATAGAGGATTTTTAAACTTAAAAACTGGGACAAAAGTTTTTTCTGCTGGATGGGGCAAAACATCGAAGGTAAAGTAATTCTGACATGACAATTGTGACTTACCTTTTTTTAAAAAACCAAAGAAACTTAAAAATTTGTTTAAATTTATTATTTTATTGTCTGTGTATCAGTGTGTGTGTATGTCTGTGTATCAGTGTGTGTATTCCTGTGTTATAGTGTGTGTATGTTGTGTATCAGTGTGTGTATGTTTTTTATCAGTGTGTTTATGTCTGTGTATTACTGTGTGTATGTCTGTGTATCAGTGTGTGTATGTCTATGTATCAGTGTGTGTATTTCTGTGTATCAGTGTGTTTATGTCTGTGTATCAGTGTGTGTAATGTCTTTGTTATCAGTGTGTGTATGTCTGTGTATCAGTGCATGTATGTCTGTGTATCAGTGTGTGTATCTTGGTCTAGATGGAACCATTCTACCAACCGGACTAAAACTTCGTATCTAGAGTTTCATAAGACTCCACCGAAGAATTTTTGGAATTAAATATTTAGTGCTAAAATTAATGGTAACTTACTAAAGAAGAAAAAAGAAAAAATTTATTTTCTCAATATCTGTATAATTATTTTAATACAATTAGTATCCAGGTAGTGTTTGGCATTACAAACAAAAATGGATACTATGATTTTCTTATGAAAATTATCTTAAGGGTACTTTACACAAACGGAAATTTCCAATTTGAAATATATAGCCCGTGTGTGTTTAAGATAGGAGATAGCTTATCTCTTTAAGGTTGCAGTACTATAAAGATAGAAAAAAAAAAATTCTTGGTATATATTTTTATCAAACCAAAGTTAAGGAGATATTGGTAAATGTATATTTCAAATTGAGGTCTGCCATTCATTGTTATATACTTGGCAATTAAAATGTTACATTTTTCCTCGATTTTTATCTGTAAAAGGAATTCTACTTTAAAAAAAATCGAATAATATTTATTCAATCTGACTGTTGTTATAATAATTTATTTTTATGATCCATACATTCCAAACCCCTATTTTAGGACAAAATAGATAGCAGCCTTTAGGATAAGCCGAAACAGCCTGACGTTTTCAGGCAATAATAGCTTTAATCGTTCTTAACTCGTATAATGAATCGACCTTGGAAATGTTTCATAATGTATAGTTTGCGTGCAAATATTCTTAGTTAACCTAACCTAAGCTAGCCTAGTCTGCACTAGCAACACCTAACATAACCTAAACCTGGTTTGGCCTATAAGTTAGGTCAAAATTTAGGGATTAGCTAATTTAGACTAGACTAAACTAGTACATCCTGAGGCTCTTAATATGTATAAATTCGACCTAATCCAATCTAGTTGGTCCTGTAATAGGGTTTGTACGGTGACAGATATATATATAAAACCCACACAATTTCTGACAAGATAATCTCAATACAAATATTCCACTAGCGATAGTGATATCAATTCCAGCTGGAGCTGCTCAAAACAATACAACATTACCAGACGATAGGATGGTCTACCTGGGCCCTTACTCCTGAAACTTGCGAGTAGCGAGTCACTAGCGGATTTCGCGATACTCGCTCGTAGTTTAGAAAAGACCTAGTTTTAAACGTCTCAACTGCGAAACGTGACGCCACACTAGCAAAACATCAACGCGAGACAGGACTCGTCAATTGAGTAGACTGTAGAGCACCATAAAACAATATGGACGCATTTCTCCTTCTCCAGTTACAGCTTTATGATAATGATTTCGTTGGAATAAAAGTGAAACTGTGCCAAATATATTTAAATTTAAAAAACTGGCTTGAAGCCGCCATAAAGCTATACCAACGGAGTGGCAGCAGCCGTTAGCGATGATATAACTAACATTTGTGGCTTAAAGTTGTCATGTGTTCAGCCAATCGAACCCTCCGGCCATTAATATCAGTTTTCTAGACTAGGCTGCTGGTTATTTATTCAAGTAGCTCCTCATTTGACCCACAAGGCTGAGTTTTCTCCCGGTTCCAGAACCACTGTCTTGCAGAAATTTTTTTAAGTGCTGGAGATCGAACATGGGACCTCAGGATCTGTAGCCAGGAACACTCCCCACTAGACGAGAGAATAAAAATATAATATTGCTTGAGATTCATAGTTCAATCCTTCATTGGAATCAATAAGAAGAAAATAGTTTGTTTAAGTGAGATCGAAAGACAGTGTCTTAATTTATTTGATTAAATAATTGTCGATGCGGTCACGAGTTCAATATTGACTCATTGAATAAAACCTTTATTTTTTTTATCATATCTAAAAAATTAACTTTTCGTTTCAGAAATTATATTAATACAAGGTGGACAGTATCCTAAATGTTTACTAAAACATATACTTGCTTTTTGAGCTTATGTAAACTTATCAAATTCTCTCATTTAAAATAGTCCAAAAGTTTAAATTAAAATCTTTGGATTTACTTAATATGATGTAATTAGAATATTATTTAAAAAAATTATTGGCTTCAAAACCTAAAAAATATATACTTATTTAAAAAAGGTACAAAACACACGTATCATTATTGAAATAGTAACCTGAAATAGTTATTCTTAACGTATTTAGATATTTAAAAGATGCAGAGAAATAAAATTATATTGATCCTAAAATAGAATTGACAAGGAAATTTTACTCTGAATTTTTTTTTAAAGTTCCAGATGATTTATTTTGGAAACTATAACTCTAAAGACAGAAAAGCTATCACTAATGCTGCACTAACTTGATTTTTAAGGATAAAATTTAGTTCATATTTGTATAGTTTTTTTAATTTTTTACAAATAATATTGGTCCTAACATATGGAAGTTTTTAAAACTAATAAAAATAACCAAATGGTTTTTACGGTTCACTTATGGAATTCTTGAGTTTTTTCTTATCTAAATATTTTGAATAATGAAGCGTTTAAATACCAGTTTCTTAAATCTTTGAAACGTCATCGGTTCTCCAATGTTGCCAGATTGAAATCTTGACATTCCTTAACACACAAACTCGCAGTTCGGCAGAAACATTTCAAAACTACAAATAGTCTGTGTATCTCCATTACTACTACAGTTTTTAAAATCAAAATATGGTGACCTGGTGGTATAGGGGTAAGGTGTCGGACGTCTGAGCTGAGGTCCGGGGTTCAATCCTCGGTCCCGGCACAAATTTATCTGATTACCAAACCCTTCTTTCACCTTTCTGACAAGGCGTGTATTAATCACAACTTGTGAATGTGGGGAATGCCAGGCCTCCAGCGTGGTTCGGATTCCACGTTAAAACTGTAGGTCCTCCATTTCATCTCACTAATCACCCTACCATTACACATTAGCGTAAGTGCGTATAACCCGAACAGGACGCGGTGCTAATAATAATAACTTAACACACAAACTAGCAATGCGGAAGAAACATTTCAAAACTAACAATAGTCTGTGTATCTCCATCACTACTATAGTTTTTAAAATCAAAATACGGGCAAAGTATCACTATACCTTTGTTTAGAAACACCCATGAACAAAAGGACCATAAGAATAATAAAGAATAGAACTAATCCTTCCAGTGTCAGGCCGAGTTAAATTCTGCACTCAGTATGGATTGCCTTTTGGCCATATTATATAATCTGGGAATTATAAGAAAATATTTAAAAAATATATATATAGTTTTATAGAATGAAGAAATTAGGTTGTTTTAAGGGCAGTATGAAGTGAGATGCATAGCCTTAAAAATCACTACCAACGTAAATGGGAATGTAAAGAAAAAAAGAAAGCTATTTAGTCTTGTTTGAGATATTATTTCCCAAATATAGGCCTACTACCATTATTCCTCCTATATGCAAATGCAAAGTAGATTTTATCCTCGGTGCAATAATATAAATAGGTGGATAGAACCAACGGGTAGTAAGCAGTAGTGAATAATGGAGGAGAGGGGAGGAAAAACAAATATCGTGGGTGGTAAGGTTACTACTTTTTTTTTTGTCGCCATGTTTCACTATTCTTTGGGCTCTACAAATATATGCTAATCATACTAATATAATATGGATGAGAAGTGTTGAATTAAAGGAAATGTATTAACATTCTTGGTAATAGAGAAAGTGGAAAATCATTTGGGGGGGGGGGGGGGACTCCTTCAGTACGGCCCACCAGTTTAAAGCTCTCATTTACCATCCTGTTGTGAGAGTGACCTATTAGACCATTTGGCCAATGGAGGGGGTTTCTATCAGCTACTGAGTGAAGCCTCATCTACATAGTCCGTAAGCTCTGTATCCGTAAACCGTCTAGCTCCTTAATAGTCCTTAGCATTTACCAATGCGTATATAGTCTGTAGTTATCCCTTAATCACGTGACTATGCTAGATAATGAGAAGTTTAGTCATTTTGTCAAATTAAATACTTCGAAAGGAAATCGTCTACAGCAAGAAGCAAGCAGATGAGTCTGCAAATCAAAATAAATACAGAAATCACAACCATTTTTTCACAAAGTGGCCAGAATATTCTTTAAATGTAGGTTAAGTGCAATCACAATAAATATATTAATAGCAAACAGTTTAACGTTTAGAGACATATTATTATTATTATTTTTATAGTTTGAAAATGGAAATTAAAGATATATAGTAGGATTCTGGATTTAGACTATGCGATTTGTTGTACTTTTAATATGATTTTAACCTACTTTGGTGGTTCAAATTGTATCGCAAAAGACTAGACTGCCAATAAACAGTTTTCCAATTTCCCTCCTCGCAAATTTTCGTAAACTTTCTCTAAACCAAACTTCCCTCATCCCTAATTCACTAGCGTAATTAGTACATATTCGTGTACTCTGAACAGAAAGCAATATAAAACTTTAGTGCTTCCTATGTATGTATAATTTATATTTGGGTTTAGATTTGGAATAGTAATCTGTAACAAACATGGGTTTTCGAACCTCGACGGTAATTCAATACTGGTCGACCAGGGATTCTTAAATATTTTCCATTCGTGACTCCTTTCACCAGGGAAATTTTTACGTGACCTCAGGTGTATAGGTAAATAAAACAGGTAGCTTATACAAATCAAACATTTACTGATAATAAATAAAAAAAAAAATATTTAAACAATCCTTTTCGTAAATGTATTTATATCAATATTTATATAAAAATATATATATATATATTATATTTACTAAATTTAAATTTTGAAAGTTTGTGTGTTTGGATGTTTTGTTACTCAATCACGCAAAAACTGCTGAACGGATTCGAATGAAACTTTGTACGTTGGTAGAGTAGTCCTGGAATAAACATATAGGACTATTCCCAACCTCTGATTTTAAATAATAATAAATATATGATTTATAATGTGATTGAATATGTTATTTAAGAATTTGTGATTTTAAAATTTTGTATTTAAAGTAAATCGTAATTAGTGTGACGTAGTTTTATTGTAAATAATAAATATGTGTTTTTTTTTGCTTTTTAATTTCAAAAAAAAAATATTATTTATTTTTTTATTACTAATTATGAAGGTAGAAATAAAAAATCAAAAATTTTATAATGTAAATTGAAAAATATATTTTTTTTTATGAATTTAAAGTGAAATTAAAAACGGCAAATTATGTACGGGTAAAACTGATAAAACGCATAGATATTTGAAAAAAATAATGTTTGGTTTATGACCAAAACATTTAGTTAAAAATTAAAAATTTTATAAAATTATTGGGGCAAAGGCGCGGGTTAAAAAGCTAGTAATAATATAAGTCCCATTTTATTACAGACAAAAGAAAATTTGAATTTAATTAGTGGTATAATAGGTAAAAAAAATGGGTTTTTAAAGATTAAAAATATTTATTGAAAAATAAATCAAAAAGGATATTTTTTTAACTTTTTTGATATACATATTTTTTTAAAATTTTAAAAACCCGAAACCCAATTTCATGTAATGAGGGGGATGTGCGTATTAAATTTTTACATAAAAAATTAAATCTTGGTGAATTTTTTGTCTGCAGTGAACCCCCCCCCCCCCTTTTACGAATTGATAGGTTCAAATTACAAAAAAATAAAAGGTAGGAATTTACAAGAATTTATTTAATTTACAAACAACTAGAGACATACAAAGCGAGGCACCTGGAAAGTCGAGTGCGGCCGAAAAGGGCCGAAGTAAAAAATAAATAAAGGGGAAAGCCCCCCAAGTTTAAGAGAAAAAGAATGATTAATACCAAGAGTCTAATAAATTGACCCTGCAGAAGGCACTAACTAGCGGAAAGTTAAATACAAGTAATATGTAAGGTCTACACGACCCGGCGATGCCGACACTTATTGACATAATTTTGAATTTTTTATAAAGACTCCCTTGTAAGGCGCGACAGGAAAATGTTTTACCTAAACCTAACCTGTTACAATAGATCCCAATAAAATTTAGCCCAAATTTAATTTTTATTATTATAATGCCCAAACGGTGGGGCACGGCTCGCGCCCCCGAGTTGAGTAAAATTTAAAAAAAATTCCAATGTAACAAATTTTTAACTTTTAGCAAGAAAAAAACTTTTAAAATAGAAAAAATTTAGCGCCCAAAGGGGGACATTAAATTTCCCCAACCCGCCCGTAGGCGGACACAACGTTAAGTACAAAAAAAGCTAGCGCATAAACCATAATGGCGACGGGAAAAATCCTGCAGTCTCAGAGAAATTTACTATTAGTAAATGAATTATATTTAAAGTTGAAACTTAAATTTTTAAATTTTAAAATTTAAAAACCCAAAACAAAATTTTAAAAAAGTCGAACAACGACCTCGTTAAAATTAAGAAAAATTGTTCAACTAATCGAGTGCAGAGAAATGATGAATACTACACAGCCCAGCCTTTTTAAATACGCCAAGCCCAATCAGGTTTTCACAAAGGGCGGGAATCACACTGGGACGAAGGGAGAGGGGGGACTTTTGCTTCGCGAACCATTATTTCGTGATAATTAAATCACGCCCCGGGGAGGGCCCTTGTTTAACTCGAACAAACCCGGGGGCCCGCATAGGGTTAGGTTTTTGTTTTTCTGTCCAGTTTGCTTAAGGGGGCCTCGAGCCACGGCGGTCTTAACCCGGGGTGATGGGAGTGGAGTTGATGTGCGTGTTTCATGAATCGAGACCCAGCCCATCAAAAGGGGACCAGATCAGGGGGCCCAGATCGCCATGTTTGCATTATGTTTTGTGACAACTAAAAATGCCCCCCCTTAAGGAGAAGAAGGACGCCCCTTAGTTTTGGGTGAAGACCGGGGGGGCCCCTTCCTCGATGTTCACCGCTGACTAGGGGTGGGGGCGGCCCCGGTACCCTTGAGGCCATGTTAGGTGGCCAGTGCGGTTTCGGGGATGGAATAACGGGACCCCGGGGGTTGCCCTTTGTTTTCACCGTCACTCCAACACACCGTCACCGGGTTGCAGGGGGGACAGCTAGTGTAAGGTGGCCCGCTTTAACCCGGGGAGCTTCATGCCAGCCCAGCTGGGGTCTTTTGACTGCGATGATGAACGGGGAACAAAGGGGGGGGAAGGGAAAAGGCAGGGGAAAAAGAAAGGGGGGGGAGGAAGGCCGAATGGGAATTTCTGGAACAAAAATTTACACGTGAAACCACATCCAATTGTAAATTTTATCAGTTGCGCAGCCATCCTTGAAAGTTACTGTGGCATTTCGTAGCACTAACTTTGTCTACCAGCACGAGTCACAGAGATACCCACAACTTGTTTGCACGACTTTCCACGAATAAAAAGGTGGGTTTGGTTTCCCCGCCTTAAGGTAGCCCAGTCGGGGGGCAAACGTTTTGCCCCATGTATTTGGAAACCGACCACGCTTTATTTAAACACCCAAACCCAAAGTTTTCCCCAAGTCATCCCTGGCCCTCGTACTAAAAATTTTCCAAAAATCCCCAGGGGGTGGTCCCCCTTTCCTTATAAAAATTTATATACAAAATATGAATACCTAAAAATCCCTTAAGAACGCAAAATTTTAAATCACAAAGGTACACTTAAGCAAACAGAGGGACCACAGCACGGGGGGTCAATTGATCATTTCCCTGCACCTTTGGGGGGTGACATGTGCGTTTCGGTAAAAAGATGGTCGGATATTTTTTAAAAATCCCGAAAAGGTGTAAGAAATTTTAAATTTGAAAGGGACCATCCACTTAACCCCTCTTCCCCGAAGACTTTCAGCAGCTGAGCTGAGGAAAACACTTGCACACAACAACGTCCCCAATTTAAAAAGGGGGAAAAGGGATAGCCCTGGGGTTATAGGTGGCGGAAAACCTTCCTTTTGGGACTTCAGGAGGTTAGAAAAAGCACCCCTTTCTTTTATAAGAAAAATTTCCCCTGCTCTTTTGGGATGGGTCAATACCCCAGTTAAACAAAATGGGTGGTTCAGGTCCCTATGGGGGGATTGGGGAAGGAGGGTTTTTGACTGATCATGGAAAGGGGTTAAAAAGCAATGCAAAACGTTTAAAAATGGTCCCAGTGGGTGTGATCCGGGTGGTGAAAGATGCAAGGCAACGTTTGGGTTACGTTTAAACCTTTTTTACATGGTTCGGCGATGGGTTGAGGGGGCTAGTGGTAACGTGTTTATCCCCCAGAAAAACCTATCCCCCGAAAGCTTTAGAACGGAAACAGGGCCCTTATCATTATTAGACCTTGGGGTCCCTAAATATCGCCCAAACACCTGCACAGGATTAACAGCGTCCTTCCTCGTTCTTAGGGGGAGAGTATGACGAATTAGAGAAGGCGTCCAGGCCCGATTTATGGGGTTTTCCCCTTTGGGGTAGAGGGGGAAAGGGGGGCCGACGAAATCAAAAAAAAATTTTCCCCCCGGTTGCTTAGAAACATCCGCGGAGTGAAACCAATTTAGAATTAGCCCCGGTTTGGCCAATTGACCGGTCAATTTGCGCACCCAATCTCTAATCTCTGGGCTTTAAGGGCCAAAAAATTCCTTAGAAATCTTGCGTTGGGTTTAAGGACACCGCAAGGGCCGCCAAAAGGGGGTGTGGAAATTTTTAAAATAAAAAGGCTAAGTTTCTCTGGCACAAAATTCTTACCTCCCCCTTGACACAACTACTAAGAGGTTTTTAAAAAAATCCGTAGTCCCATCCTTCTCACGCTTGATCTGTCAAGTTTCGCAACACGGATCCACAACTGTGGTTTTGATTGAGTAAAATTCGGGATCGTTTGGATAAAAAAATAACGCCCCATCCCTTACTTTTTCCCTCAGGCCTTTTCCTCAACACCCCTGACAAAGGTAAACGAAAATTAGTTTCCCCAGCAACGTGTGGGTAGTAAATTTAAAAAACCTGGTAGCTTCCAAAAACCACCGCCAAATTTTTCCCCTGGGTTGTTTGGGGTTTGATTCACATCCAGCTGGGGGCCATTTGTCAGTGTCCCAACTCAAACTGGCGAAGTCTAATAGTCAAAATTTTTTGTGATGCCGAAGATACACTGAGAATTCCTTTTATTTAGATACTTTCTTTCGGCAGGGCTCAAAGTTCTGCCGCGAAGGCTAAGGTCTACCCCCTCGGAAGTCTTTGAAGAGCCCCGCCCTGCGTACGGGGGGCATCAACATTATTTGGGAAAGGGGCAGAAAAAGTCAGGCATGGTAGCACGGTGGCGAATTTGGGTGGGCTTAAGGCAAAAAAAAGCCTGTGTTGGGCGGGAACCCAAATAAAGGTGGCCCCTTTTTTTCTTCAAGGAGTTAAGGGGGGTTTTGGTAAGTAGAGAAGTTCGGGATGAACCCGGGTAGTGGGCGCACTACCAGAAACCGTAATACCCCTTTTTGTTTTTTGGGGGGGAAAACCAAGATAGGCAAAACCCGTCGGGTCAACGGCGGGTTTTCCCCTCAAAAATGTTATAGCCAAGTAGGGTAGATCTCTTCGCCCATGTGACTTTCTCCGGGGGTTTAAGTCAACCCACCTCGCCCCAGGCGCCTCAACATCCCTCAAATGCGCAAATGGTCTAAAAAAGTTTGCTGAAAACGCAGATACATCAAGGTAGTTAAACACGAATTTTATTTTCGGGTCCCCCAAAAAATAGGGTCTAAGACTTCCCAACGCTTGCCCCCCGAAAACTTACCCCAAGGGACTCTTTTTAATTCTTTTAGACTTGCGGGGGGTGTAAAGGGGGGGTAAATTTCTTTAGACGACTCTGAGAGGGGACTTTTGCAGAAAATCGCTTTAAAGGGTCAATCAACTGTAATATTTGGCTCCCCCAAGGGGTTTTGGAAGGCAGATCATGGGGCATGGGGTATGGGTCGAAAACTTTTTTTTATTAAGCTTTTATAATCGACAATAAGCGATGCCCATGCCTTTCGGGGAAAAAATAAAGCGGGGACTTGCGTTTTTGGGGTTTTGGGAGGGACGAATAACCCCTTTGTTCCAAGTATGAAAAATTTCTAATTTCGGTTTGGGGGGTGCACGGAGTAGGGACCGATCAAACGGGAATGGGGGTCCTGGCCCAATGTTAGGGGCAAAATGTCGCATTTTGCCCCATCTGTCGGAGACGTCAGAGAAGGCTATCAACGATCTATGCTTCACGTTCCTCGACAATGGGGAAAAAAACCTGGGGGATTGCCCAAACAAAACGGAATTAACAAACTGGTTCAAAATAAAAGTATTCCAAAGCGTCTCGGGTCAAGTTTGACTCCAGTCTGAACATGAAGTCGTCCCAAAAATAACATCAAAGGAAGTTTGGCATAAAAAAAAATGGCTTTTCCAGGAAATTTTTCATCTTAATAAGAGCATACTTTACAATCCCCAAGATAGTCTCCCCTTTTAGCCACGGCTTTAAATTTGGGGACCTTCGCCCTATAATCGATTTTTGTTTACCCTCTAACTGGCGAAAACTCCGGCATATAAAATGGTGACTGCTCCGTATCTAAAAGAGCAACACAATCCCTTTGGGTACCTATCGAATTACAGGGTGGGCATGGGGTTTTAATACAAGTGGGCACGACCCCCACGGGCTCGAGCGGCCCTATAAGTTTCCGATTCACTGTCTCTGTACGTGACCCGTTTCTACACCCAAAAAATTCATGCGCGGGGGTCGGGGGCGCACGGTTTTCAAACCCGAAGCCTGAAGTTTTTCCCCAGGAGGGTTTCATCGCGATCGCCCGGAAAGGGCTAATGACAAGGCCGTATTCTGGTTGGGAGTTGAACCCGCGCGTCTGCGGTTTAATGCCGCCGGGCATGCGCACTTTTAATTTCTCCTGTTCGGCGACAGGGTGTTTTCAATCGAAGTTCTAGGAAGAAGTTCAAGTACCCTACGGCTACATGTAAATACAAAATGTCCGGGTGAGGGGGAAATTCTCAAGAAAAAAAATCAACGAAAATGACTTTCCCCCAGACCACTATTTAGAACTTGAGCTGCCTCTGTGATAGATAAAAAAAATTCTCAAACGGGTTTTTTTGTGGGGATATTGAAACCTGTGAATAACTCCTTACATCCCTTTCTCTTGCCCCCCACTGGGTAACGCGCTTTAAAATGAGGTCAGAAATGACTCCAAGTAAACCATTTTGAATCCCCGGGGGGGAGAACAAATGGGGTTAAAAAAACCCAGAAATTTAGGCCAAACACAGAATCAAAAATTCGCTATCACTCGCTAAAATTTAGACAAAATGCCTGTTGTCTCAACCATAAAATTTAAAAAAAAGTAGCGTGATCTTGAGACGAAAAAAGGGGTCCGATTCAAAATCTCCATAAGTTTTTTTGTTCTGACATTTAAATAGTGAAGGGGGTGGAGGAGGGGCGGTGGCGCTAAAGGAGGGTGGGTTCCTCCCCAATCCCGTCCCCTACCCCGTCAGTTCAGCCTCCCCATTCCCCCTAATCTCCCCACATAGCTTAGATCTGAGCTCACCCCCCAGTAGCTTGGGGGGGAAGGAGAGCCCCTTGAAGTCAGCTCAGTGTCAACTCGTCCCGGCTCAGGGTAGCGCAAATCTTAGATGTGGCAAGGTTAATGGCGTTGCAGGGTGGTCTCCCCGGTCACGGGTTTGAAACATAAACAAACAAGATCAGTACAATATCAATCATCCAACTATGCAGACGGGGGACCCCTTTTTTTTTTCCTAATATCCTAATATCCTATTAAATGCCCTACTAACTTGCGAGGCAGGGGGGGGCGCAGCTTTCTTTGTAAAACCCCCCTTTATAGAATTGTAGGTTCAAATTTTCAAAAAATAAAAGGGAGGTAAGTTAAAAAGTTTTTTTTTATTCTACAAACAACTAGCAGACATACAAAAGCGAGGCACTTAGGAAAGTCGAGTGACTGGCCCATAAAGGGGGCCCAAAAACAAAAAATAAAGGGGGAAGCCCCCAAATGTTAAGAGAAAACAGAATGTTAATACCAACGATCATAATAAATTGACCCTCGCGAAGGGGACTAACCCAGCAGGAAAGTTAAATAAAGTAATTTTATGGTTACACACCCCGATGCCCCATATATTGAAAAGTATGAAGTTTTATAAAATGCCATTGTAAGGCGCGAAAGAAAAATGATTTCCTAAACCTAAACCTGTTACAATAGATCCCAAACAAATTGTCCAATCTAATTATTATTATTTTTAATGACCAAAAATCTTGGGGGCACGGGCTCGCGCCCCCGAGTTGAGTAACAATTTAAAAAAATTCAAATCTAACAAATCTTAAAAAATTTTAGCAAGAAACAACTATTTTAAAAAGAAATATTAGCGCCCCAAGATGGCGACATGCTAAAGTTTTCCCAAACCCCCCCGTGAGGCGGACACAACGTTGTAAAAAAAAAAACTAGGCATAAACCATAAGGCTGCAGGGAAATCCCGCAGTCTCAGAAAAATTTTTGTATTATTTAAAATAATTATATTTAAAGTTGAAACAAATTTTTAACAATTTTAAACCCAAAAAAATTTAAATTTTGAAAAAAATCGAAAACGACCTAGTCTAAAAATTAAAACAAGTGTCTCAATAACGAGTGCAGAAATGAGTGACACAACCAGTTAGCCGTTATATACTGCACAAAGTCAATCACGTGTTCAAAAAGGGGGAAACATGGGGGGAAGGAGAGGGGGTTTTTACGTTGTTCGACAGAATTTCGGGTATTCCGTGATAATTTCAATCCGCGCCGGGGATGATTTGTTTCATCGAAAACAACCGTCGGCGCATACGGGTTAGCGCATCTTGAGTTCAATTGTCCGGTCTTCTTAATTTGGGCCTGGCCCCGGGCGGTCAGTAAGCCGCGTGATGTTGAGGGAGTTTTGGGGTGCGTGTTTCAGAAGTCAGTCCCCCCCAGTCAAAAGGGGGCCCGCAGGGGGAGCCGAAACGTCCAAAGTTTGCATTATGTCTGTGACAAAGTCCAAAAATCCCCCCTTGGCGGAGAAGAAGGGGCGTCCTTAGCCCTTTGGTGAAGACAGGGGGGCCCTTCTGATGTTCACCGCTGATGGGGGTGGGTGGCGGCTCCGGTACCCTTGAGGGCCCTGTTAGGTGGCAATGCAGGTTCGGGAGTCGAATAACTGGACTCGGGGGGTTTGACCTCTGCTTCACACGTCACTCCAACCACCGTCATCCCGGGTTGCGGGAGAAAGCATATCTGTAAGGGGGCCCGCTTTTAAACCCCGGGGAAGCTTTTTCCCCCACGCCCCCCTTGGGCGATTTATTGATGCCCATGAATTGGGAACAGGAAAAAAGGAGGGGAAAGGGAAAGGGGCAGGGGAGGGAAAAGGGGGGGGGCGGAAGGCCCAATAGGTGAAATTTCTGGAACAAAAAATTTACACGTGAACACCACATCCAAATTTTAAAGTTTTCAGTTAAACGCAGCCCCCTTGAAAGTTACTGTGGCAGTTTCGTACACTAACATTTTTACCCGCAGGTCCAAAAGATACCCCAACTCTGTTTTGCGACGACTTTCCCCGAATGAGGGGAAAAGGGGGGTTTGCCCCTTACACGCACTTAGAGGGAGTAGCGGGGGGCGAACGTTCTGCCCATGTATTTGGACCCCCACACGCTTTATTATAAAAAATTTCCAAAACAATTTCTGCCCAAAGTCATACTAGGCCCAAGACCAAAAATTTATCCTAACAATACCAGGGGGGGGTTCCCCCTTCCCTTTTTAAAAATTTTTAAAAACAATTTTAAAAATACCCGAAACATCACTTAAAACGCAAAATAAAAAACAAAGGACACTTAAAACAGACGACACACAGCACGGGGTCAATTGACTCATTTCCCCGCAGCCTTTTGGTGGCTGACAGTGCTTAGGTTTAAAGGGGGTCGGTACTTCTTTTAAAAAATCCGAAAAGGTGTAAGGAAATCTTTCAATTGACCAGGGGCCACTCCACTTTTACGCCATCTTGCCGAAGATTGTCAGCAGCTGACTAAGGAAAAAAAACTTGCACACAACAAACGTCCCAATTAAAAGGGACAGGGGTACGCCCCCGGGTTTTAGGTGGGGGCAACCTCCTTTGGGACTTCAGGAGGTTAGAAAAAGACCTCAATTTTTTTTCATAAGAACTCACCTGCGTCATTTAAGATGGGGCAATATCCCAGTTAACAATAAGGGTGGTTAGGTCCCCATTTAGGAGGGTTTAGGAAGGAGTGGCTTTGATGACTCATGGGAAAACGGCCCTTAAAAGCAATGTTCAAAAACGTCTAGTCCCGGTCCCAGTGGTGTGATCCCCGGTGGTGAAAGTCGTCAAGGCAACGTTTAGGTTTTGATTTTTAAAACCCTTTTTACTGGTTCGGCGATGGGTTTTTACGGGGGTGTGGTCGTTTTTTCCCCACGAAAAAAAACCATATTCCGAAAACTTTTTTGAACGGAAACACGGTTTCCCTTATCACTTTTTCTATGACCCTTGGGGTCCTAAAAAACGCCCCCAAAAAGCCCGACGGTTTTAAAGTCGTCCCGCCCTTTATGTTCCTTGGGGGGTGGTTGAGAATTTAGAGAAGGCGTCCATGGGGCCCCGATATAGGGTGTTCCCTTTGGGGAGAGCGGGTAGGGGGGCGAAAATCAACAAAAACTTTTCCCACGGTTGCGAAAATCCGCGGAGTGAAAACCCTATTTTTGAATTACGGCCGGTTTTTTGGCAATTGAACGGCCACATTTGGCACCCCTTCTAAGTTCTAGGGTTAGGGCCCAAAAAAAAATTTCCTAAAATCTTGGTTCGGTTTAAGGGCACCGCAATGGCCACCAAAAAGGGGGGGCGTGGAAAAATTTAAGTAACATAGCCTAAGTTTTTGGGACAAAATTATTATCCTACCCTTGACACGAATATAAGAGGGCTTTAAAAATCTCGTGTTTTCCCAAAACCTCTCTCCCCGCTTGTCCTGTCAAAGATCTGTCTGCAACAGGATACAAACTGATGGTCTTTTATTGGAAAAGGATTCGGGAAACGTTTTGGATAAAAATAAGGCCATCCTCCTTACATTCTCCCAAGGTTCCTTATCCTCAACATCTAGACAAAGCGTCAGCGACAAATTAAGCTTCCCCCGCAACGGGGGGTAGTAAACTTAAACCTGGATGCTTCCAAACCCCCGTCCAATTTTCCCAAGTTGTTTGGGTGTTCCACATCCCGCTGGGGCCCTGTTGTCAGTGTACAACTCAAACTGGGGAAGCTTAGATAGTCACGAACTTTTCGATGCCGAAGATCAGTGAGACATTCCTTTTTTATATATGCTTTTCTTTCTTTCGGCAGGGCTAAGTTCTGCCGGCGGGCTACAGGGCTACTTCCCCCGGAAGTCGTTTGAGAGAGAAAAACCCCCTAGGCTACAAAAGGGAGGCATAAATTTATTTGGAAGGGCAGAGAAAGTAGGCATGGTTTGCCGGGGTGGCGAACTAGGGGGGCGTTAAGCGCAAAAAAAGCCTGCTTGGGCAGAACCCCAAATAAAGGTGGCACCCTTTTTTTTTCAAGATTAAGGGGGGTTTGGGTAAGTCAAAAATTTCGGGGTGAACCCAGGTAGTAGGGACATACAGAAACGTAATCCCCCTTTTTGTTTTTTGGGGGGGAAAATCCAAGATGGCTTAACCCCTCCGGGTCAACAGAGGTTTCCCCCCAGAAATGATAAGCCAAGATATGGGGTGATCTCTTGCCCATGTGACTTTTCCCGGGGTTTTCAGCAACCCGCCCGCGCGGGGCCTCAAAATTTCCCCAACATGACGCAAAAAGGCATCAAAAGATTTTTTTGTTTTAAAAGCAATACATAAGTAGTTAAACACGAATTTTTTATTTCGGTCCGCCAAAATATGGTTAAGATCTACTCAAAAAGCTTTCCCCCCGCAACTTATCCCTAACGGCACTCGGTTGAATTCGTGGGTTGCCCCGGGGGTGAAAAAGCGGTAAATTTTCTTAGAGACTCTGAGAGAGCCTTCAGAAAAAATGCATTAAGGTCAACAACTGTAATATTTTGGGCCCCCCAAGATGTTGGAAGGCAGACTCTTGCTAGGATGGGGTATGGGTTAACACTTTTTTTTTATTAAATTTTATAACGACAAAAAGCGATGCCCTTGACCTTTTCCTGGGGGTAATGAACGCAGGACTTGGTATGGGGATTTGGAGGGACAAAACCTCCTTTCGTTCCAAGTCCCTGTAAGATTTCTAAATACTGAGTTTTGGGGGGTGCACAGGAGTAGGGCCAATTAACGGAATTGGGGCCCCGCGCCACAATGTCGTCGGCAAAATGTGCACTTGCCCCTCTTCAGGATGGGGGTCAGAGAATCGAGTATCAAAGTCATCGCTTCACGTTCCCCGACAATGGGGAACAACCCGCGAGGTGGTGCCCAACACAAAACGGAATTAAAAAATAGGTTCAAACTAAAAAATATTCCAAAAACGTCTCCCCAAGTTTGACCCAGTCTCGAAAATGAAGTCAGCCCCAGAAAAACATCAAAGGGAAAATTCTGGCTAAAAAAGAAGGAGTTTCCCGGCAAATTTTTCTATCTTAATAGAGAGCACTACTTTCAATCGACCAAAATAGTTGCCCATTAGCCACGGCTAAATCTTAGGAACCCATCGACCCTTTAAACGATTTTTGTTTTTTCCCTTAATGGGCAAAAACTCCGGCATATAAATGAGTGACGGTCCAGTTCTAAAAAGAAACACAATCCCTTTGGAATGGTCTGAACTAAGGATAGGAGCATGTGGTTTTAATCAAGTGGGCAGACCCGGAAACCCCGACTCGAGCGCGCCCCATAAGTTTCCCATCTACACTGTTCTGTAGTGACCCCCGTCTTTTAAAACCGAAAAAAATCTCATGGGAGAGGTCGCGGGGGCAGGTTGTCAGAACCCGAAAACCTGAAGTTGTCCCCGGATGTTTTGCATCGGGATCGCCCGGGATACGGCGTAATGAAATGCCTTTTTTCATTTGGTTTGGGAGTTGAACCCGCGCGTCTGCGGTTTAATGCCGCCGGCGCATGCGCACTTAAAAATCTGTTCGGCGAGCAGGGTGTTTTTAATCGAAAATTTTAGAGAGAAGTTCAAGTACCGTACAGGGGGATACATGTAAAAACAAAATGTCGCCGGGGTAGGGGCGACACATTTTTCAAGAATAATACAAGATGACTTTTCCCCCAGGGCCCCTATTTAGAACTTGAGTCCTCGTGAAGATAAAACAAAATCTTCAGATTGTGGGGTTTGAAAACCCGTGAAAAACTTTCCTTACATACCTTTCTTAGCCCCCACTGGGTTTTCAGCGTTTTAAAAAAGGGGCATAAGTGATCTCCAAGATAAACCATTTTGAATCCCCCGGGGGAGAAAAAATGGTTTTTAAAAACCCCCAAGTTTTTTGGGCCCAAAAACAGAATCAAAATTCTTATCACTCGCTAACTTTAGGACAATATGCTTGTTTATCTCAAAACCCTAAAAATTTTAAACAGAGTAGCGTGATCTTGCCCCGCAAACGGGGGTCCCATTCAAAAAACTCCATAAGATTTTTCTGCTTTAACTGTGAAGGGGGTGGAGGAGGAGCGGTAGGTGTGGGGTGGAATCCCATCCTCAAAACTGTCCATCCCCGGCGTCCAGCCTCCCCCAGTCCCCCTAATCTCCCCCTGTTGTCTGAACCCCCCACAGTACATTGGAGGGAAGGGGGGACCCCTTGAAGCGCTCAGCTGTAACGTCCGGCTCAGGGGGTAGACAGCAGTCTTAGATTTGGTCAAAGGGGGACATGGGAGTTGCGGAATTGGTCTCCATGGTCAGGGGTCAGAAACATAAACAAACAAGAATCATACAATATCAATCTTCCCAAAAATACTGAGCAGGGGACCCCATTTTCTCTCCTAACTATACCTAATTCCTATTAAGGCCCCACTCAAATTTTGCGAGAGCAGGGTGGGGGCAGCTTCTCTCTTTTTAACCCCCCCCCCCCCCCCCTTTCGAAATTTATAGGTTCAAATTACAATAAATAAAGGTGGGAAGTTCAAAAGGTTTATTTTTTTCACAAACAACTAGCAACATACAAGGCGGGCATTAGGAAATCGAGTGATGGCATAGGGGCCCAAGTAAACAAAAAATAAAGGGGCAAGGGCCCCAAGTCGTTAAGAGAAAACAGAATGATTAATACCAAAAGTATCATAACTAAATTTACCCTCGGAAGGGGGGAAACTAGCAGGAAAATTAAATAAAGTAAATGTTTTGGGCTACAGACCCGGCGATGCCCCACACTATATTGCATAAGTTGAAGTTTTTTAATAGATGCCATTGTAAGGGGCGACAGAGAAAATGTTTACCTAAACCTAACCTGTTACAATAGATCCCAATCAAATCCAAATTTAAATTTTTATTTTTTATAATGACAAGTCTGGGGACGGGGTCGCGCCCCCCAGTTGATAACAATTTAAAAAAAATTTTTACAAAACGTAACAAAACTTAACTTTTTAGCAAGCGAAACAACATGTTAAATAAAATAATTACGCCCCAAAATGGGGACATGCTAAAGTTCCAACCCCCGTGAGGGGCACAACGTTAAGTACAAAAAAAACTAGGCATAAACCCTAATGGCACAGGGAAAAACCTGGTCTCAAAAAATATAGCTATTAGTAATCAGAATTATATTTAAAGTTGAAACTTAAATTTTTTAACAATTTAACCCAAACTAATTTAAAAACGTCGAACAAGCCCACGTCTGATTTTTCTCGTGATAATTTCAAATCACCGCCCGGTGGATGATCTTTTTCCTCAACAAAACCCTCGGCGAACGGGTTAGCGCTCTTTTTGTTTTAATTGTCGGTCTTTCCCTTTAAACGGGCCCCGAGCCCCCGGGCGGGGCAGAAACCGTGTGTTGAGTGGGTTGAGTGTGCGTGTTTTTTGAAGTCGAGTTTTCCCGCCCCCGTCAAAGGGGGGCCCGATCAGGTGGCCAGATGTCCCCTGTTTGCATTATGTCTTGAAACGTCACAAAAGGATACATTTCAACGTTTTTTTAGAATTGATCGATATTTTGTATTTATAATTGTCAATTTCAAGAATGTCATTTCGCATAGATACGTATTACAAAATGGCAGAAGTATGTTTAGGGCAATTCCAAAAATTGTTGATATTTTGTCCTAATCCTAAGCCAAAATTCATTTTTTTTCTAGGGAACTCAATTTTTAAACTTGTTTCTTGAAAACTCGGTAAATTCTGCTTCAAATTTAATGTCAGATGACTGACGGTTTTTGTTTAAGATTTAGTATGAATATGAACCCAATTTATTTCTTTATAATCAAAATTTGAATGGAAGTATTTCTGAAAATGTGTTTCCAGGCACTTCAGATGATCAATTATAGCTCTTACAATAACATCTTTGGAAAGGTTATTTTCAATTATAAAATAACTGTAGCTTTAAACATTTCTAAAGAACCATTTTCCAACCTATTTCTTTCATATGTTAACTTTTTATTAAAACTTTCAATTTTATTAACATAATTAATAACATAATTTGTTTTATGTTCAGAACCAAGGCTGCAGTGAAGTTGCGCAATGCAACGCGGGCGAGCGATGCCAGAAAACACTTGAGATTCATTATTATGAAAATAATTTTTTGCCATTGTGCTTTCAGAACATTTTATTGTTGCCAAAATCTTTTGCAACCACCACAGTCAGTTACGTGACCCACAGTTTAAGAAGGACTGGTCCAGACAACACAGATCGTGAAAGAATGACTAAGTCTGCTACGGAAGATGGATTGTTTCATCGAGAGGACGCCAAGAGCACTTGAGTCATTGCCTGGCAGGAAAACTATTTAATCTTATTACTAAGGGATCTGGTGTTGTATCTTTATATATGATTATTATAATAATAATGACTACGGTATGGGTTTAAGTGTTTTAAGTTTTAATATTTTACCAATAATTTCTTTTTGATGACTGATCCTAGCGTTGTATCTAGGAGCTTTGGATGAGATCTGGCTGGTTTTGGGAATTTACAATGCATTATATATTGTAATAATTATGATTTGTTATAATTTAAGATATTTTAGAAAACCTTTCATTATTTATAAATCTAGATTTTTAAGTAGATGTTGTTGAAAAAAGATTTATGTTTAAGAATTTTCATAATTTTCTAAATATAGATTAATAGGTTTGTTAGTGAATATTGTGTGTATGACCTTTGAATTGACAATCCCAGAATGCAATCGTGGGCTCTCCTAAAAAATCTGTTTAAGAATTTTTCATAATTTATAAATATAAATTAATTGATGTGTTAGTGAATATTGTATATATGACCTTTGAATTGACAATCCCAGAATGCAATCGTGGGCTCTCCTAAAAAATCTGTTTAAGAATTTTTTCATAATTTATAAATATAAATTAATTGGTGTGTTAGTGAATATTGTATATATGACCCTTTGAATTGACAATCCCAGAAATGCAATCGTGGGCTCTCCTAAACCAATCTGTTTAAGAATGGTAATTTAAGTAATTGGAGAGTGAAAAGTTACGTAAAAACCCGGTTATATTCTTGAGTTTAGGACTAGAAACACCAACATTGAAGAATGGTAATTAAAGTAATTTGGGGAGTGAAAAGTTACGTAAAACCCGGTTATATTCTTGAGTTTAGGACTAGAAACACCAACATTGAAGAATGGTAATTTAAGTAATTTGGGGAATGAAAAGTTACGTAAAACCCGGTTATATTCTTGAGTTTAGGACTAGAAACACCAACATTGAAGAATGGTAATTTAAGTAATTTGGAGAGTGAAAAGTTACGTAAAACCCGGTTATATTCTTGAGTTTAGGACTAGAAACACCAACATTGAAGAATGGTAATTTAAGTAATTTGGAGAGTGAAAAGTTACGTAAAACCCGGTTATATTCTTGAATTTAGGACTAGAAACACCAACATTGAAGAATGGTAATTTAAGTAATTTGGGGAATGAAAAGTTACGTAAAACCCGGTTATATTCTTGAGTTTAGGACTAGAAACACCAACATTGAAGAATGGTAATTTAAGTAATTTGGGAGAGTGAAAAGTTACGTAAAACCCGGTTATATTCTTGAGTCTAGGACTAGAAACACCAACATTGAAGAAGACGTCCATGTTTTGGAAAGTCCCAGGTGTATTTTTCTTTAGTGAACCTACCAAGATATTAACAACATATTATCAGTTTCAATAAACATTTGTATTTTGCTTATTTTCAACCATAGATAATAAAGGTATAAGAATTATAAAATCTCTGTAGTCTGACTAGAACGGGGAATTTGAGAGCTAAATGGATGGAAGATGAACTAAACGCTATCAACTTAGTGCAAAACTGTATTAAGTACCTACGTGCAAAGTACCTAAGTGCAATACTCTACTAAATACATTTGTAATTTGTTATATCTTGTTACATTATTACATAAGCCCTAATTTTATATCTCGGAAACTAATATTCAATGGCAAGAGAATAAAAA
>JBCFYV010003667.1:0-27181 GCA_039000515.1 Timema cristinae
TTACTATGAATACAGTGTATGTACAAGAATGAAATGATAAATAGGCTATAAATACGTCAAACGGGGTAATAATACGAATTTACCGAGTATGTAAATTAGGTTCAGTGGTTGAATTTCTTCTTTTAAATGTTTATTTATGAAAGTATATTAAGGTGTACCTTTTTCCACACCACCTTAGAACAGAGGCTTTACAAGTGTGTCTGAGTGACAGTGTCTGAATTAAGTTTTAGTTTAGTAAGATTGAGGACAATAATTTTTATTATAAAGCTAATGGAAATATTTTCATATTAATGGAATAAACATTTTGGGTAAAATTAATTTGATTTACACACAAGATGCTGAAGAAATTTAAAGCAAATTAAAGTTATCGAACATCTGGCTATTTACAAAAAAAAACTTTTAATAGTTTTTTTATAAAGTTTTGGGAGTAATATTAAGCTTGCTCATGAGGTAAGTACCAGGTGCGTTTTTTTTAACGAGGTATCCCCTCGGGAGACTTTTCAGACTCCGTCAGGCCTAGTCCTCAGTTACCCAAGGCGCCGGGTGAACGACTTCCGGCGTGGACTTGGGGAACTCAGCATAGACACTTTTCATTCAGGGGGAGCTGAAAACAAACAAGGATAAGGGTTGAAGGAGATGAGAGCATTTTAATAAACTATATGAGTTTCTTAGCAAAACTATTTACGGAGATATGGGTTTGAATCAATGCTTATTTTGATATGAACTTTATGTATTTCTCAGAGCTAAACATTTGTAAACTTTAATAATCTTGGGGCTTAGCTCCATCAAAACCATAATTCTATGTGAGAAAAACAACGTTTTATTAAATTTATATAATTTCAAATCTCCTCCCCCCCGCCTTCCCTTTTTTTTTTTGTGGAAATGTTGGTTTACATATTGGGGAATATGAGGGTAAAGGGGGTGGGGGTGGGGTGGAATAAGATATATTTAAAACCAACACACCTTGAATCAATGGCTGAAAATCTAAAAATGAAGCCCTCACCCCCTTAACCAGGCTCTTATTCGAGCCCTGACGTAATATTCAAAGATAAAATCAACGTAGGTTTAGCTTCATCGTTCTTTTAGCCCTAGTATTGCGGGTCAATTACAAAAAGACAATATTATATTGTTGTTGTTTTTTAGTACTGTTTCATGTTTGTGTATATTATCTGGCCCTAAGAGGTAGAATATAATACTATATTTAGGCCCAATCTTACAATGTCACGTTAAAGTCCTCGTAACTTAACCGTATGTAAAGCATAACCGTTGGTTAAACTTAGCGTTGCATTTTACAATACCATTTTTATGTGTGCGTCAAATTACGGATAGGTGCCTTCCATTAGTTCTTAGCGTTAACCTTCTCGGAGCGCTAGATTTGTGTCAAAGCTTTTGATTGGCCTAGCCTGACCATAGAGAATATAACCAAGTCATTACAACGTCTATGGAACTGTTATGAAAAAAATCAATCAAAACGAGTTCAATTCATAAAATTTGTTGAGGTTATCTGCTATAGTATATCGTATTTATTTTCCTGCTAAAATGTCTGTTGAAATTCATAAACGCGAACGAAGTGTAAATTTTAGCAAAGAAGAGGAAATGTTGCAGATTGAATTAATAGGTAAATACAAACAAAGGATTGAAAATAAACAAACTGATGCTGTAACATGGAAACAAAAAAATGAAGCTTGGCAAAAACTCTGTACTGAATTTAATGCAGTAAGTGGATCGATTCCCAGATCAATTTCAAACCTAAAATCTAAATTTGATAATTTAAAAAGGAAGACGAGGAAAGTGTCGGCCCACAACAAACACGAGATTTTCAAAACCGGGGGTGGTGTGCCAAATTTTATTAAAGACCCGGTTCTGGACAAGATAGAAGACATGCATTTTTGTTTTGACGAAAACGTAAAAAAAATCTTCATCGTTATAAAATTCCAGGAAATTCTTTCGTTCTAAGTATCTCTTCGGTCTTCGAAGCCTTGGGTTCCTTAGAAGGTGTAACTCATCTTCAAAGTCGTCATAATCATACAATAAATCAGCCATTCCATAATATAAATAAAAGTAACCTCACTTTAGTAATATCAACAATCGCCTTGAAAACAATATGGCGGAGTGTTTAACGTTGTTAATGTGGACGTTATATTTGCTAACCGGAAGGTAGACCTCGCGTTAACTTTACGAGCACATTTACGTGAACATTAGCGCTAACCAAACATTGTAAAATCTAAAGTAGTGGTCGTTATCGCTTAACCTCATGACATTGTAAAATTGGGCCTTAATCTCCTTTCTTACACCAAATTTATAATAAATATCAACCAAGAGATCACTATCCAAGCGAGTGAACTGATCGTTATAATTAATAACAAATATCTCTCCACAAGTATAATCTCTAATATTCTTTAATCCTTTATAATGTGTTTATGTTGCTCAGTAAAAGTATTTTTTTTCTCTCTCTTCACAGCCAATAAGAAACCTTGAAGGATGAGATAAACAGTAAATGATAAACCTTTATTTAACTAGTTTATTGTAACGTTGAAATATGAGTATAAAGCACACATTTGGCGATTCATGGTTAATGCGTACGGGTTTCCTTACCTTGTATTATACATATCAATGGCTTACCTGATGTTGGGAGCATCCCCGTGTTTCTTGGCCAATCTCCTCTTAGCAACCAGGATGATTCTTTCTCCAGTTTGACAGGCAACTGTGATAAAATATAACATTTTATTAACACCTATGACACCAAATACCAAATTGTGGGTGAATAGTAATATTTAAGTCAAGTAACTGTTAAAGGATTGTTATGACGCCTTAGCCCATTTGCCCACCAATGCGGGTGAGAACATTATTAGAACTCACCATCTCGTTTAGAAGGCTCTTCTTGGTAGGACTCAACTCCAGATGGCGGGCAACTCACAGTTTTGTCTTTTCCCGTTTTGGTGGTTGTCTGAACCGAACTGTTGACTGTGTCCCTTTTCAACTCACGGTGTTTCCTTTCAATTCTCGCCAAGTCAATGAATCTGACCGTCCTTCTATTTCTTTCTTTCGTGTTAGAAGAAAACGGCCAAAGTCTACTTCTTCAGGTCTGTTTATCCTCTTTTTTTCGTTGATCCTAATGAACTCCAGATCGAAACGAACCGTCAATATCTGTCTGTCTCGTGGTCTCGTGTTTATATCTTCCCTCCCAACCTCCTCAGATCTCGTGGTTACATCAACGGAACAAGATTTTACGGTCCTTTTATCCAGAAGCCCCTTGAAGCACTTCTGAATTAATGATAGCATCTTCTTTTATATTTTTATGATTCTCTTAAAACGTTTTGTCAATATCTCCTCAACACAAGTAAATACCGCTTGTAGCAATAAATCAAGATTAAAGTTGCCAGGAAATGAACAAACAATATAGCTTAGAGTAGTGCTAACAACATTGTCAGCTGTTCTAGTAAATTTCTTAGGTTACTTTTTTTATTAAACTAAATACATGAGAATGACAATAATTAATCTCCTTGCGTAAAGCTCTGCATGGAGATCATATAATAGTTTAGGATTATATTGCAGACATTAACATATGGCGTACATCAATTTATGTTTGCAATGACTCTATTAGATGAATTTTAAGGTGCTTTTTAAATACATATAACATGTTAATAATTTTTACGATCTAGGTTAGGAGTTGTATAATCTGTACCCTTCAAAAGTATAAGTTTTCCTGCCAAACTGTGTTCGTGTTGTATGTAAGAATATTTCGCGTGTCTAGCATGATGTTTGTGTTGTAATACTCTATTTGGCTTGTTCTTGAATTTATTGTAAATATGAAGTAGTAGATTGAAATGATATATTCTTTTTATTGGCAACGTATTGTGATTAATGTAAACGTATTTGCTTCTATGCATGTTAGGCAAACCATATAGGTCCTTAAGAGATTTGTTTTGGGCTATTTGGTTGGGTTGAAGGATTGTGAGAGCAGCTTATCCCCAGATGTGACAGACATTGCAAAAGGCTATGATTGAAGGAATAATAAATGGTATTTTTCACAGGTACATGCATTCCTGAGAATCTTCATAGTATTCCTATTGGTGTAAGTTTTTTTTAGAACACAGTCTATATGTTTATGCCATTTCAGAGATTGATCTACATGTATTCCTAAATATTTGATATTTGTTTTTGAAATAAGTTTTTCCATTGATATGTAGATTGATGGGTGTATTAAAACACATTTGTGGTAATGAGAATAGTAATTAGTTGTATCTTTCTGTATTAAATTTCAATTAGTTAATTCTAACATATTCGTTTAGAGTCATCAAGTCTTCTTGCATATCCACTTTGGTGTTATTTATGTTTCCACAAGATTTGTATCGTATTACAGTGTCGTTTGTATAGAGCGCAGATGTATCATTAAGTTGATGTTTATCTAAATCACTAACGTAAATTGAATGGGCTAAAAACCGGCCAAATGACTTTTTTTAATTAAAAAATGAAGTAAAGAATTTGCGTGAAGAGAAAAAGAGTTTATTGATAAAACAAAGAGACCAAGTGATGACATTTTTATGACACATTCTATTAACAATAACAATATAGCAAAACCCAAGATGTAGAAATACGTGGCATACCGATGAAAGATGGTGAAAATTAGCTTGCAATAACAAAACAAAAAGGGGATTTAATAGGCTGTGTAGTCAAAGATGATTATATAGATGGTTGCCATACACTAAGGTAACAAAGAGACCCAACTAACCCAGCATCTGTAATGTATCCTATAGTGCAAATAAACATGAGTTAATGATTTTAAAAAAGACTTTACATTAACGAAATAAAGACATCGGGGGAAAATAAACTATTCTTCATAATAGACCACCTCACTTCCTTCAATAAAACTATCCTGACCAAAGCCCACGAACACAAAACAAAAGGAAGGATTGAATCTGCATTTACAAACCAAGGAAAGATTTTAATCAGGAAGAGAGTGGACAGCATTCCTTGAACCAACAAAAACCTGTGGACTCGAATCCAAGGACTTAAATTGAACATACCAATGATAGGGGGCTCACATGAAAGGTGTGAGGATTTAGCTCAGAACACCTTGTTTAATAAATATTTTGACTCAATAGATGATTATAAACAAGCACAATCAATTACAGAAATTAACGTAACATACTTAACGTAGATTTGAGTATAATGCATATTAACATCCGCAGTTTAAAAAATAAAGTCTCCGAGTTAAAACGCCTTTTGTCCCATTTGAACTACAGCCCTTCTATAATTGTCATATCGGAAACATTGATAAAAACCGCTGACACACCTTTTTACAACCTAAATGGATATTTTGGTTATTTCTTATACAGGAATGATGGCATTGGAGAAGGATTAGCTATGTATGTACTGTACAATCTAATCTAAGTCATAATATTTTAAGAGCTTATTTATTTATTTATTCAGTGTTTACAGGCCCGGTATCTTACAATCTTTAAATCCGGGCCGTTTTTCCACACAACTTTTACTTAATTTACACAATTTAAATATGAATTTCCTTTTTAACATTACAACACATATTTTGGCTCTTAACTTAAATGAAATTCAAATACCCTTAGCTCAATTTGATCCACCCCGGGTATATTACGCCCCCGGTACCCTCCCCCCGCTAGGCCCTTCACAATGCCCGGGATTTCACTCCCGAGTCCGCCAAGTGCTCAGCAGTGGTGGGCATCCCCAAAATAACCACCTGGGGAGGCGCCCTATCAGAGTTGGTGCCCCGCCTACTTCCTACCCTTGGCAGCTGAATTTCCTAATCTACCCCCTATCTAGTTCCCCCGTCCCTAATTATCTATATTAATTACTAATTACTAAACTATTCTATTCCCATTACTGCCGGGGAACACCATCACCCAGATGGTACCAGAGGGCTGCAGGGCAGCCACCTTTCTCCATCTTGACTCTGAGGGCCCATCAACCATAACCCACCTCTCTTGTTTCCAAGGTGGTGGGTCATACGGTGCAGGGAACCCCTCAGAGTTCATAATCATTCCACTAACTTTTGTTCATACGACTGGAAAACTGTCTTCTGGATCTCAAGGGCATCCCCCGTGTTCCTTCAGACACTCAGTCGTACTGGAATCCAGTTCCCAGGGCTCGCGCTTGCTCCTCCCAGCACATACACATTTTTTTTTCCCGGCAAGGATTGTTACAGCTTATCCCCTTTTAACAATCATTTTCCCTACTCACTCCCCGCTGAGACAGCACTAGTGTCCGTGTCAGTCCCGCCCTCCGTGTCGCTGTCATCTTCTTCGTCATTGTCAGTGTCAACGTCCCGTCTTATTCGTCCCTGTGCCTCTTTAAGTCTGTCTATGTAGGCTGTCTTTGCTCTATCTGACGCTTCCAGTGCAATCTGGTCTAAGAATTTCCAATAGATTGGGTCCCTCAGTACTTCGCCTACTAATCTTCCCTGGATCTCTCTCTGGTAGTTCCTTCTTGCTTCTAGTGTAACGACACACTCAAGCACCACATGTTCAGGGTTAACCTCCTCACCACATTGACAATTCCCCGACTCTATCAATCCCAGCTTCCTTAGAGATGCCGGGTACGGTCCCTTCCCCGTGATGAAGTGGACAAGACCCCGAGATGGCTGGAGGTGCTTATTCTCTAGTATCTCAACCACATTTGGGAACAATTGATAAGTCCTCCTACCTGTTCCAATTCTCTCCCAACGTCTCTGCCACTCCTCCAACAGGACTATTTCCGCCTCTGCAAAAGTTCTCACATCGTGTGTGGTGAGGAGTCTCACCTTCTCCAAGTTTATCTTTTTTAGCCAGTACGCCACAGCTTTCTTCCTTATGAGGAGGTCCAACGGCCATACACCTAGGGCCACACTCAATGCATCCGTTGCTAAAGTCCGGTAGGCTCCCGTCAGCCTCAATAAGATGTTCCTCTGCAGACCCTGAATCGCCTTAGCCGGAGCGACATTGGTTAGTCTGTGAGCCCAGATGCACGCCCCATAGCTCACAATGGAGAGAAGGATCATCTGATGGTATGTCCTTATTATCCGCATAGTCAGATAAAACCGCCTCTGTCCCATGCTTATAATTTTATTCATCACCGACAGAGATTTCCCCATCACTCCCTCCATGTGCGCTGTGAAGTTCCTCTTTTCATCTAGGGTAACTCCCAGGTATCTGACCGTATGGCTTCTTCTTATAGATTTCGTACCTAACTTTATGGTCAGATCCCTAGCCAATCTACCCTTAACAGCATGAAGGTCGTCTTCGCCAGTGCCATTTTTAACTTGACACTTTTACACCAGGTATCAAGTTCTTCAAGCACCTGGTTACTTTTTTCCTCTAAGTTCCTTCTCGAGTACCCTTCTATTACTATTAGAAGGTCGTCTGCGAAGGCAACCACACCCTGCGTCTCTGGCATCCCCTCCAACAAGTACAACACTGGTTCCAGGCTGACATCCCAAAATATCGGGCTACATACCGATCCCTGGGGACATCCCTTCGTCAGTAGCTTCTGAACCTTATTTCCTGGACATCTCAGGGTGGAGTATCTATTACGACAGTAGTCCTTAAGACTCCTATACAGCTGCCCCGGACACTGAATCTCTCTTAATCTGTCAAACATCGCCGGCCACCAGAGGTTGCCAAAAGCGCCTGAGATGTCCACAAATATTCCTACGACGTATTTACCATTTGCAGAGTCAATCAGTTCCATTGCTCTGCAGATTGCGTCCTCTGTCTACCTGCCTCTTCGGAAGCCATACTGCTGCTGATGCATGCCCATGACTGTCCTGTGTCTCAGTAATCTTTCACACAATATCTTCTCCTGCAACTTCCCTGCTGTGTTCAACAGGCAGATCGGTCTGTATGACTTCGGAATAAGCGGGTTTTTATCCTCCCCCTTGCTTAGCACGATTACCTCGCTCTGCTTCCAGATGTTCGGGATTCTGCCTTGAGCGAGGCATTCGTTTAACAGCCCTGCAAGGAAAGGAGCAATAAGGTCAGCCGTCTTCTCCAGCACCTCAACCTTTATCCCGTCCGGACCAGGCGCCTTTTTCTTACCCATCAGAGCAATGTTCCTGATCACCTCCACCCGACTAACAGGTTCTACCTCTTCCTCATTTACATACTCGTCAATCTCCATCCTCTCCCTCAACATTTGGTGCTCTTCAGTATCTTCTGTCACGTCGTCATCTGGCAACAATGTCTCCATTAAAATAACCGCAGACTCTTCCCAGCTGGTCGTGGTACTCCCATCATCCTTAGATAGCGTGGTTATCATGGCTGGGGGGCGTAATTTCCCGTAGGCTAAATGTTTTAAGAGTATCAAATGAGAGTTTTTATTCAATATGGTTAGAGCTATATAAAGTAAATAATCATGTGAAAGTATTAGTAAGAGGATACTACAGGCCACCACATAATGACTTACATGGCTTTTTACAAATATTTGATACATACATGTCCATGTGTAGAAACACCCCATATTTTTTGGTAGGTGACTTTAATTTGAAGGTGGGTGTAAATGATATTGAGATAATGAGGTATAAATCAATCTACTTATCAAATGGCATTGATATACACAACAACCATCCCACCAGAGTTACAGACACAACCAAAAATATTATAGACCACTTTATTTCCAATACAAACACCCTTGAAATAAACATTTCAACCATCCATTAGTTTATAAGTCATCACATTATTCTTATTGGAAATATTAATATGGTGAATATTGGCAAATAAAAAAAATTAAATTACAAGAAAAAATATAAACTGTAATGCCCTTATAAAAAACCTACAAAATGACCTAGACTCTATGAATTGGCCCCAAACAGATGATCCTAATATAGCCATTAATTTTATAATGGATACTTTAAAAGGAGTCATTTTTCTAACAACCACAACTAAATGTATACAGCTGCCATGTAAAAAATTCACAAGCCCTTGATTAGGTTGAAATTGTTAATAGACGTGCCATGTTTTATAAACACTAGATAAGGGAAACAATGACACAAATTTATAAGAGCAGCTCTGAGTACTACTCTAAAAAGATCCAATTTCAAAGACTACAACAATAACTTATTTTTTTAACTGGGAGGGTTATAACGAGTTACATGTAACAAGTTCGAACAAATGAAGTAACACTTACCATCTGTCCTGTTGAACTCTAACTCTCGTGCACGTGGTCACTGACCTCCTCTCTCTAATACACCACTCCATGAACTGAACCGAGGTTTGTTTCTATTCTCCACTCGGAAAGAAAGCCACACCTATTAAGAAAATAACTGAAGGAAGCTCGGTGCGCGTAGTTGCCACTTCCGACACCTGGTGGGTCTTGAACCTTCCCCTAGTTCCCTGGGTGACCGGTAGGTTTCCCGCGCCGTCTCTCCCACTCCGCTTTCTCTTCCTTCCGCCCTTCTACCCTCCTCCCCCGTCAGGGACATGTCTGTTCGTTTTGCTCACTATATATTGGGATGTTTCGCCGGTATCTCGACTCACGGTTTCATTTCATCAGGATAAAAGTTCATTCGCGAGGTTAAGAGTACTCAAACCACAAATCAGCCCTTTCCTAGACGACCTAGCTTGGCGTAAATGTCAAGGTTGATATTCTGAGTCGGGCAACAGCCGAACGGCTATCGCGACTCATTGCAACTAAACTAAGGGTTATTTAAGTTCATCAAAATTCTCTTTCGGATAAATTGTTGTTTCGGGCATACAAATTTAAATTTACTATCATGTGGAGAGTTTGTCAGGTATCAACGTGATAAATTTGTGATCACGTTTTAATTCTAGATTTATTGCTATTATTGCTTTTGTTCATTTGTGGACTTGTTATTTTTTTACCCTCTCTGCGTCTGACCTTGGGTCGCATTTTATCGCCTCTCTGATCACGTTTGTTTGGGATTATTAGTTAGACAAAGCACTTATTTCTGACTTTGTTTTATTTGCCTTATGCAATGGGCGAAATGTTGGTAGTTTAAGTTATTTTATTTGTGTAAATGCCGGGAAGTTGTCACCATAGTGACGAACAAGATTAATATTTATACTTATTTGAACGCTTCAGTCAAAATAAATATTTATATGTATTTGTAGCGTAGTGTCCTTGCCGGATATTGATATCTTTGGGTCCGCAGATTCTATATAGTTTGATTCTCCCTATTCGCCTATTATGTTTTGCTATGAACATACTGTTCAATTTATTTATTGTTGGCGAGCTTTATTCAATGTTAAAGTCCTCTTCCGTGCGCACGCTGATCATTGTAAGACAATGTTGATTTGTCGTTGTGTAGTATTGAAGTATTCCACTTTTATCACGATATTCAAATTGGTGTTAATGAAATGTCACGTTTAATATCATTTTTGAGATGTTCAGAGAATTTAGATTTGTTCTTGAACTGACTCGATGAGAGATCTATATTTGTAGAGACTATGACCGAATTTAGATATGGACGACATGATGTCTTATCACGTACTGAACGCGCGTTCACCTCAATCGTGCAAGATAAAGGTATTGAACCCGTAGCGATATCGTCCTTTATCGATCTCATGATCTTTGCTAAACACGAGAAAATCATACTTGTTTTCTTTCCAACACAGCGAGCACACCTCCTTGAATTTTTGGAAAGTCATATCCGTGTTCACGTGATCGTCGTAGACATGTCTCAGGTTCGTATCGTCCATCCTGAATAGGATGAGAAGATTAGCGTTATCTCTCAACATCTGTTTCGGGATGCGCGAGTACGTCTGACAGAGATAGAAACAGTCTATGGCCTTATGTCTACCCATACTGAAATAAGCCTGTATATTAAACTGTTTATCGCAAGCGACGTCGTCAAATATGAATACAGAGTCGGGTTCAGCCTCGGACGGTGGGATAATTTCCGCGTTGTCGGAATAAGTGAAATAGCCCATGCCTTCAACGAGTGAGAGGACCTTCGATAAACGTTGATAATTAGGCTGGTATAACGATTTTGAGTAAACGTACACGTTCTTGAAGCGTAGCCCGTTAGGTTCCTCCAACAGACTGATCATAGCGTTGGTTTTACCGCAATTCGATGGTCCACAGATGATGCAGCGGATAGTATCAGGTAACAACGTACCGTGTCTCTGAGGTAAAGCTCCTCCCTCATCATGATCGTTGTTGTGTACAGTTAAAGAGTCTGTCTGTTTCTCGAACCGCATGTTGACGACTACTTCATCTATATAATGGACGCACCTATATAAATGCTAATCAGTACGTGTCATGAGGCGAAGAAGAGGGGGAGTTTTGTTGGATAAGATAATCAATAATCTACCGTTTGAAGCGCATATACCCGGATACCAGTACTGCGGACCGGGAACAAAGTTGGAAAAACGATTGAAACGGGGCGATCCTGGAATAAAGGAGTTAGATCGACACTGTAAAGAACACGATATCGCCTACTCCAAGGTGAAAGATCTTGCAGGACGTCATACTGCAGATCGTGAACTTATCGAGAAACGTGGAAAAGATTACTCGTGCCAGACTCGAAGTTGGGTGAGAAAGCCGCCGCGTGGGCAATCACCAACGCGATGAAAGCTAAAGTCAAGATGGGTTCAGGTCTAAAGAAGAAGAAGACTCAACGTCGTCAGCGACGTCCTACTACTACTACTAGACGTCGTAAGAAGAAGGGAGGAATTCTACCTATACTACCTTTGATCGCAGCGCTTGGAGCCGTCGCCGGAGGAGCCGCAGGAATCACCAAGGCCGTACAAAGTGCTAAGGCGAATACGAAACAATTGAACGAGGCTCAGAGACATAATCGTACGCTCGAAGCTATCGCTATGGGGAAAGGTATGTATCTACGACCTTACCCGAAATTAAAATGACTACCTAAACGTGCCCTTACTGAAACGGATCTGCGCAAGTACGCCGCCGAGTTAAAAATCCCCTTCTTTAAAGGAGTATTTGCGAGAGAATGCTTTACCTAACGGTCCTCCTTGGAAGATAGAGAACGCCATCATCAATCTTGACGATGATAGTGGTAAGGGTACGCATTGGGTGGCGTATAAGAAAAACGGTGAACGGGCGGTTTACTTCGATAGTTTCGGTGATCTAAGGCCACCGCTCGAACTTGTCCAATATCTCAGAGGAATACCCATCATCTATAATCATACTCGGTATCAAGAGTACGGGACCGTTTTATGCGGACATCTTTGTTTAGCTTTCCTTAAATACTCACGTTGACGTTCGAACTTAGTAAATATGTCTATGACACTTACACTGACAGGTCAGAGTTCGAATCTGACAGAGAACTACTTCCCGCATATCCTGCTCGGAGAAGAGAATCGTGAAGAAGAATGGTTCATCGGACTGATCAATCTGGCCACGTTCAATTCCATACCGAACATTGACGAACGTAATAATAAATTTTTTTGCGACGGTAAAGAGTATACAGTCCCTCCAGGCACCTATGAACTTGAGGCGTTGGATCGATTCTTGCGAAGGGAAGTCCCGAGTAACTAAAGCTCTCGATTATCGGTGACCCTAGCACTTTAAAGAGCTATATCACTTGCAATAAACCTATCGACTTTACCCGACCTGGTACGTTTGCATCCTTGCTAGGGTTCGACCCTGTCATACTTCCTGCAGGGAAGACGCACATATCTACCAATACTGTGAATATTCTTCACGTGAATGTGATCCGTGTAGAATGTAGTCTCGTTAGCGGGACTTACGTCAACGGAGAACCAAGTCATACCTTGCACGAGTTCAGCATGACCGTCCCGCCAGGCTATAAGATAGTGGAAGCGCCTAACAATATCATTTACCTTCCGGTAACGAAGCGAGTAATAGAGTCTATCTCGGTACGACTTGTTGACGAGCGAGGAGATATCGTCAACTTTAGAGACGAGACGATATCGCTACGTCTACATCTGAAACGACTCGCTGGAGATGGTACTCGTACTAGATAAAACAAGACGGCGAAGTCTTCCTCGAAACATTGAGAGAAGGACAGTGAAAGCGTTAACACCTGCCAATAAACTCTATTTAAGACGTCTAGGTTACTCGTTACGAAAATAATGGGTGACGTCGTGGATATTCTGAACATTGGGGAGTCTGTCGCTTTTGATACAGCCTTGGTCAGTTTCCAGTATCATTCCTACATCTCGTATATTCCCGGTCCGTCAGCTAACGGGAACGAGCTTAGGATATCTATCCAGCAAGAAGGGTTATGCACCCTACCTCATCGCTCTCTGCTACATATCAAAGGACGACTACTTTTGAATACGGGAGAACCTGGAAGCACTTCGAGAATTGTTAATAACGGAACACTACATCTATTCTCAAGAATCGCCTATGAGATCAACGGGGTAGAGATTGATCAATCGAGAGATGTGGGTATTTTGACTCAACTTAAAAACTATCTATCTATAAGGAATGGTTGGCAGACTCATCTTTCAAACGCGGGTTGGAGGTTTGAAGGAGTTCACGTACATGCTGAAACGGGCATCTTTGACGTATGCATCCCTTTACGTCTCATACTAGGATTCGTTGAAGACTATTCCCGAATACTGATCAACGCGAAACAAGAGCTGGTGCTAGTTCGTTCCACCAGCGACAACAACGCTTTACAAAGAGCCCCACCTCCTGCTGCAGAGACACCCTCTAGGATTGAGTTAAGTAAAATACTTGGCTTGTACCGCATATAAAGACTGATGATATCAATCGTCTCAACCTGCTTAATTTCATCAAGAGCGGGAGGATCATCGAGCTACCTTTCCGTACTTGGGAATTGTACGAGTACCCTAACGTACCCACCTCTAATCAGCATGATTGGACTGTGAAAACGTCAACTTTGCTGGAGAAACCTCGTTACGTTGTTTTCGCGCTTCAGACCGGACGGAACAATACGACGGTAGCAGATAGAAGTATTTTTGACCATTGTAATTTACGTAATGCTAAACTCTATCTAAATTCTAACATGTACCCTTATGAGGATATGAACTTGAACTTTAGACAAGATTCCTTCTCGAAATTATACGAAGACTACGCCAATTTCCAGACTTCGTACTACGGAACGAGCGCCTCTTTACCTTTACTTGATCCTTCCATTTCAAGTCTCACGCACCCATCGTTGTGTTCGATGCCAGCCGACAGGAAGATACTCTCAAGGAGGTATGGTGACGTGTCGTATAACGTTCGAGACGGAGGAAAATATCCCTGTAAATACCAAGGCGTTTTGTCTCATCATTCACGATAGAGTGGTTCGCTATAACCCTTCAAGCAGTGATGTAAGCAAGATGACATCATGAAGAGGGAAGACCTAATTGTTCTCGACTATTAAAGGAACTGAGAGGATGTCTCGGCTACAGAGTGTTATCGGTGGCGATAGTGTCAAGTACGGACTAGACAAACCCTGCTAAAATGTCAGAGTGCTCTGCGAATGGTTTAAGAATTTTAAGTCTGATTGGTCAAAACTTTTGCGATCTAACCAAGAGTGCGATGCGGAACGATACGAGTTCGGTTATTCCAGCATTGCTTCATATGATAGCCCTGATAAACGAGTATAAAGAGTACATAGATTTCAATAAGTTATCATGCGTCTGCGGTCAAGACGAGGTTGACATGACCAGACGGAAGAAGAAAACTACAGATGCTTCTAAACGTAAGCTCGGAAAGAAGATGGAGCCTGCAAAGAAGAAGCCTCGAGAGGAGTCGGAGGAAGCGTAAGTCCTCGATTATCACAAGAATTAATGATGAATCTTGTAATAGAGTTCTAAATGATGATTGAATCTTGTAAAGAATTAATGTAATTAACTTTAAATGCATGAATCTTGTAAACGTATGAATCTTGTAATAGAGTTCTAATGATTTTTAATGATTGATTGAAAAAAAAATGTTTAAGTTCTAATGATTTTAACTTTTAATGATTGAAAATAAATGTTTTATGTAATTAACTTTTAAAAAATAAATGTTTAATGTAATTAACTTTTAATGAAAATAGAAATAGCTTTAAACGTATGAATCTTGTAATAGATTTTTTTTTAAATAAAGAATTATTGATTATAACTTTCATTGTATTATTTATCAATGAGGGGAAAGAGGAGCGGATGAAGGGAAGGAAAGAAATAATGAAAAAACACGCCATCCATAATTATGAATCTTGTAAAAGAATTAATGATGATTGGAAAAAAGGAAAAAATAAATGTTTAATGTATGAATCTTGTAATTAACTTTTAATGATTATAACTTTTAATGATTGAAAAAAAAGTTTAATGTATGAATCTTGTAATAGGGTTCTAATGATTTTAACTTTTAATGATTGAAAATAAATGATTAATGTAATTAACTTTTTTAAAGTAAATGTTTAACGTAATTAACTTTTAATGAAAATTAGAAATAAATGTTTAATATAATTAGCTTTAAAACGTATGAATCTTGTAATAGATTTTTAAAAAAAAAAAGAATTATTGATTATAACTTTCATTGTATTATTTTAATCAATGAGGGGAAGAGGAGGGCGGATGAAGGGAAGGAAAGAAATAAAGAAAAAAACACCATCCATAATTAATTCTATTTAATGAATATAAAGATTTAAAACACATAGATACATACTAAATTAGTCGTTTTTTTCACACAAGTTATAGTTCTTGAAATTGTTGTTTTTTTATTTAATGAATATAAAGATTTAAAACACATAGATACAAGTTATAGTTCTTGAAATTGTTTTTTTTTATTTAATGAATATAAAGATTTTAAAACACATAGATACATACTAAATTAGTTGGGTTTTTTTTTTCCACAAGTTATAGTTCTTGAAATTATACATTAACACTAATCACTTACACTATAAAGTACAGGACGTGAATATTTTTTTTTAGTTTTAATCACTTACACTACAGAACATGAATATTTATTCATTAACACTATAGAGTACATGACGTGAATATTTTTTAGTTCTAATCACTTATGATTTTTTTCACATAGACGCACTGTTCACTATAAAGTTGACGGTCTGATTGAGTAATTGGACCATGGAAGAGTATTGACAGTTCCTGGTACTCTATATCTTTTGTCGTCGATAGAGCATAGAGCAACCCTATTGAATTTTTGTGTGTAAAGTTTGAATCCTACAGCCCTTATTGAACGAGCCTCTCTCATGACTATCGTCTCATCTGTCAAACAATTACGATAATCCTCTAATGAAAGCGTTCTTAACGCACTACTCTTCACCCCTTTAGCCTTGAGAGTCTCCCCAACTCCTTGTACCGAGAATGAATAAGTTTAGGACGTAAACCAATGAACTCAGTGATGATCTGACCTCGAGTCTCGTCTTTAGTTTACCGAGCACCCCTTTATTTACTACGGGCATCCTGTAAACATTATCTTGTCCGTAGGTGGAGGTGTCCAGGTAGTCATTAGCTAACAGGGCGAGTCTCTGGTATGCATCTTCAACAGTCATGTAGTAGAGAAGTGAGTCAGTATCAGTGTATTGAAGTTTTAACGTACCTTGGGGGAAGGCGGGGATCATACCTGGTAATGCAGACCGTACATGACTACTTCGAGATTTCCAAAATGGCGAATCCCGCATAGATAGGCATATCAAAGTAAATCTCTTGCGGCTCCATCTCGATGATACTAGGTTTTCTGACACTATCGAGCGGTTTTTTAAAGTTAGGACTGGCTATAAGGTTACCCGCTCCAAATTTCCCTTCCCACTTGGTAGTTATCTTTATCGTACGGTAAGCCCTCTTGTTAGATATGAGGCGGCCGAATGCGGCATTGTTCATCAGTTTGAAAAACATGTTTTCAAATTGATTACTCGCTTTACTCCTCATTTCCGCGTTCAACCTGATATACGGAGCCATCCACGGCGCTTGCTTGAAACTGAGAACACGGTGAACTCTCGTCAGTTTCAACCCGTTCGCTAAACATAGCTTTAGATGACGGTAGTGAATGACGTACCCCGTCTTATCAGCTAAAGTTGTTAACAGTTTCTCCTGTTTCCCTACGGGTGGAATCCCTTTCTCAGGACAGAATGGCAAGTCAGAATGAGCGTCGTGCACATCTTGCGGGTATTCAAGATCTACCTGCAAGATATAGCCCGTATCCGCATCATCCTCTACTTTTAGCACGTCCAATCGAGCAATTTCATCATCTTCGAGCCACCTGAACTCTCCATAGGGAAGTGAGGACAGCATACTAAATGAATAGAGTCCATTCACGTCTAGATAGACGATGTAGGACTCGGGCTTGGAAGGATCAAACGTGTCCATATAGCGATTATTCGCTACAGCGTGACGATTTGCCACAAAACATATCCCTCCGCGGATAGCCCCCTCAATGAATTGATGAGTGTCCACATCATCGATTAATTCGAGCCGTACCCGGGTTATTCTCAATAGAGCCTGGTACGCTAGACTGGGAGCTGTAAGGACCATCCAGGATCTAGCCTATACGTCTTCATGCAGAGATCACGAAAGTTCTCAAAGACGTCCCCTAGTAAAGTTACGTCCGTGTACAGGTAGAGGTTCGAATAGTCCCAAAGATTCTTACATTCGAATACTCGCCAAACCTCACAGCGTGATCATAGTCTTCCTGAGAGATATGACTATCCGTGAGCGCGTTGTAAAATTTATCTTTGCTCGGTAACTGAGTCTCGTCTAGCCGCTCGAATGAATCAATATAATCATAGGGGAACACTCTTTTCGTGTGACTAATTTGAAGCGTTCACCCTCGGATGACACTTACGGGTGATTTTAAGTTGCCCGGGTTCGAGGTAAGATACACATTTCTCTAGGGAAGTACATAGAAAACTGAAACTATCTATAATTTAATCGTGATCCCTCGAAACCCCACCAAATATATTTCATGATTACTTTGAATCTTCCCATAGTCTCTCCAATAACTCTGACTTTTCCCGGATTGATGAGAACGCTCTCTCCCGTGAACATCAGTTTCTCTACGTTCAACGAGTGATTCTAGAAGGAAAAAATTATCGTAGCAACGCGCGTTATGGATTACTACGCTCAGGTGACTCGGGTTCTTGTAATTAATATTGCACCCTGCGTGACTACTCCCACGATAAAGTCCAGTCAAGTGACAATGATCCATAACCCAATATCATCATTCTTGTAGGGCTTCTCCATATATGACAATGAGAGGCTGTATTATGAGCGTCTCTTTGAGCAGGAGTTAAGGTTTCATCGGTACAACGGTACTATAGTACTCTAGTACACGCTTCGCAGTATCTACGAGCGCCTCAACAAATTGGTCAGTACAATCTTTTCCCGTGAAATGACGGTCCCTCTGAGAGACTATCGTCAAAATTACATTTAACGTACATTCCTAAAGAATAAGCTACATGACGCTGAACATTCTCGGTATAAAGAAAATTTTGGGTCGGGATCACTCGTCTCTATAGGCATAAGTAGGCTCTCCAGGTCAGCATATACGATAAATCCCGTTTTCTCCGTGCGTTATACTGAGTGAACGTGAGGAATTTATCTTCCCCTTGAGGAATGTACTCCTAACCGCACCGAATTTTATACACGCCTCTTTATGTTTTGTGATTTGTTTTCAGTCAAAAAAGCGGACAGGCATCTATCACAAAAGTATCTACGTCCTCTGTTAGACGTTGATATAGTTGAGGGTTTATTAACCGTGACAGATTTTTAATCCACTGAAATGATAAGTTTCTGTCCCGTGCACTCTTATCATAAATAAATGAACTTGTCTAGCGCGCTCTTTAGCACTGACATGTACGGGAACAATTACTAGTTTTTTAGAGGTGTCAGCTGAGCAATATAAGAGTCACTCCCATCATGCTTTGCAGTGTACACATTTATAGATAATCGTTAAGCTTTTCAAAACGCTCGATATATCTCATTTGGAAAGGGAGAGGGATCCCGTCTAGATTCAACACGTCTCGAAAATTAGGGTAAGAGGATAAACGTTGAGCTCTCCTGTCGGTTCAAAAATACCTGATAAAACAGATACAGGGAAGCAATGACCTTCTTCACATTCCACATTTTATCAACGCTTCACGCCTGGCTATAGTTTCTGGGATTTGAACCCGAGCCCCGATCGTGAAAACCGTGTTTTTAGAGAGATTTATTCTCATCTCCAATGTACCGTCATACATCCAACCTGAGTCTCTAGAAACAAAACCTTCAATTTGAGCCAGGAGGGGGAAAACTACATTATTCTCATATAACTCCTCCAAGTTTGTAGTGTTAAATATACCGCATAGACTAGAGTTGAAATACCCTTTCTCAATTCTACCTTCGGTAGGATGTCTAAACTCGCAAATGAGGCTGCAATTTACCTTTATCGAGTCATTTGCAATTGTTTCTTCTACCGTCTTTACGTATATACCTCCGCACGCGACAAGAAACTGACGGGATCCTTGTAAGGCAATTCGTTAGTGATAGAATAGGTTTTTATACGGCGGGTGTACGCCTGCTCAATAAGTTTCAATGAGAGACCTAACGGTTCCAGGTAAAGTCTAAACTGGGTAAATCCCGTACCTAAGTCATGTGACTGAGTCAAAAGTGTCCGGATCTGTCTATCTATATCCTCATGTCCGAGTATCAAAACGCTCGAGGTCTCAATCAACCCTGGTGTATGCTCAATGTATGCTTTATAACTTTTTGTGATATCACGTTTTTTGATAATTAATTAAAAGTTGCTCTTCAGGGTTTAAATTCACGGAGAGTATACCTTTATTTCCATTTATTTGTCGAGATATAATAATGGGAGGAGAAAATAGCGCGCTCTTTTTAGTGGAGGTTCTGTCATGTTCTCTCTATGCTCTCCTATTTACCTCCTCTTTCATTAGGTACAGTCCCCAGTGAGCTCGAGATGGCTGTAAACAAACAAAAGGGCGACTATGATAGTAATCACAAAAAAAAGTCTGACACCTTACCCCCTAGACCATCAGGCTACCCACTGCTTCAGCACTGCCTTACTTTTCCCTATTGGGAGGGTCAAGGTTCGACTCTCGCCCAGGATGGTTTTAACCTAATGGTTTTCTAGTCTCTCTAACCATGCAAATTTGTACACATTTCCTCAAAAAAATATAACCTTATTAATCCCAAACAGTATTACTATGTAAGTGTATAACCAAATGGGTAGTATAGAAGATTTCTTTCGAAATGTTTGTGATATTTTTTAGTTTACGTAAATAAGAAAGGTTTAAATGTTTCTTTTTGTTGCTGGAGCAAGCTGCCCTCGCTCCCTTCCGTTAAAAGAAGGAAGAGGAGGAAAGAGAGTGACAAAAAAAGTGTGTTTAAAATGCCCCGATCCCTTTTTTTAAAAAGGGTGGAAAACTCACTTTAAAAAAAAGACTCAAATAATTTTTTTTTAAAACATTTAAACAAATTTAACGATTTATTATTAGTCAATGATATTTTTTAAACCTGTAAGATTATTAACTTTGGTCTACAAGATGCGGGTTAAGCAAATTATCCAGGGCAAGGTTTGAACCTTTTATTGTTTTGTTTTAAAGAAGTAAAGGTGAAAAATATCATTCTTTTTTAAAAAGGGATGTTTTTCATTTTGGGGGGGGGGGGAAAACAACTCTTCATAACCGCTTCATTTTAAAAATAAATTAAAAAACACACACACACATACGGGGTAACAAAATTCCATTTAACCTGAAAACAATTCAACGGGTTATGTCTTTGATTAAGTTTAGTTATCCTAAAAACACACTCACACACGCCACAACGGGGGAACATTCACATTTAAACCCGAAAACAATTTAACGATTATTGTCTTGATTAATTCGTTTTCCCAACCACACTCACAACGCACACACATACGGGGTAATATTTCACATTTAACCTGAAAACAATTTAATGATTTTTCTTAATTTTAAATACGGTTACCTAACACGCACACACATATTGGGCGGATGAACAGCTCAAGATCGAGATAGGGTATAACTCAACTTATAATTAAACACTTATACACTTATACACTTTTAACTTATACACTTATAACTTTACACTTAAACTTAACACTTTTACACTTAAAATTAAAACTTATACCCCTTAACACTTAACACTTTTACACTTAAACTTCACACTTACACACTTTCACATTCACACTTATAATTAACACTTAAAAACTTATACCCTTTAAAAAAACTTATACACTTTTACACTAAACACTTACACACTTTCAAAACACTTATACACTTATACACTTATACATTTTACACTTATACATTAAAACACTTATACACTTACACACTTTTACATTACAAAACTTACACATTACACACTTATACCTTAAAACTTAAAAACACCTTTTCACATACACACTTAAATTTAAAACTTACCAAATTACACACTTAACACTTATACACTTATAATTAAAAAACACACTTTACATAAAATACCCTTTTCACACTTACACACTTACACACTTATACACTTAACACTTATACACTTATACACTTACAAAACTTACCTTCAAAGTTCAGGATGGCTTTTGGTGGCGGTAGAGAGACCTTTTTAAACAAGATAAACCTCTTTCGAGATACCTTATTGAAAGTCGGTGACGTCGAAAATCTTCGCGGCAAAACCAAACTTGATACTTGGCATCGAGCACAGTAAGTATAACGACGACCGAATCAGTATTTACCGATTTTATTAAAAATACGGGACGCGTACCCATCTCCAAGTCAGTCAATTTACGTGGGAAGTATCATCATTACTTCCCACCGTTTTGTCAAAAAAAAGCGCCACAAATTTTGACGGGCCCTTGTTTAAAAAATAACTAACGGTTAATGATTCAACAAAAAAAGGCTGCCACCCCCCTATTTTTAAACTCCAACCACGCCTCCCCCCCCCCCCCCCCTCCCACAAAGACACGGATCTAACCTTAAATTTAAAACTACTTAAAATATTATATCTAAGCATGTCACTTGAAAGAAATTATGTTCAAAATCCTCGACTGTTTTTTGGTTTAACGGCTCTTTCAAAAAGAAAGGGTCCACAGCTGTCACCGCAGTCACTAGGGCAAGCCCCCCACAACACAAAATTTACCGTGTGGGGCAAACCCTTATAACCCTGCCCATAGGGGCTAACCAAAGTCACGATGCGAAGATAACCCCTCCACCCCTCGCCCCGGGGGCTCCCCAAAAACTAAGACTTTGAGAGAGAGAGAGAGAGAAGGAGAATTTTGTACTGAATATATGTAGCGAAAAATATCAAAGAGTAGTGTTAAAACATTTCGGGGAAATCAACTCTTCATAATCCAGCTTCATTTACACACACAACACCAAAACGACCTTTATTGTTAGTTTAAAGATTAAACAATTTTTTTTTAAAAAAAATTTCGACGATTATTTTCTTTGATTTTAATTCAGTTTTCCTAACACACTCACATACGCACAAAAACTCGAGCGTGAAGGTAGAGTGGACCCCTCAGGGTGTGAGACACCTGAACCCGCATTTGCATCTCCCCCCCGCTCATCTCAGCAGGGGAAAATCTTGTCATATCCTTACCAACAGGGTTTAGGGAATAGGAATTGGGAAGGAACCCCCTTTGCGTGAAGGTAGGGGATCCGCAGGGTTGAACGCCCGAACCCGCATTTGCATCTCCCCCGCTCATCTCAGCGGGAATAATTACTTTTTCATATCCTTTACCACAGGGTTGAGGGGGATAGGAATTGGGGAATGCCCGCATTTTGCGTAAGGTAAGTGGATCTTTAGGGCGGGGGAGGAACCGAACCCAAGCCGCATTTGCAGTCTCCCTCGCTCAATTTCCAACAGGAATAATACTTTTCATATCCTTGACCATCAGGGGTTTAGGGGGATAGGAATTGGGAAATAACCCGCATTTGCGTGAAGTAGAGGGATCCTCAGGCTGGAACGACCCGAAAACCCCTTTTTCATTCCCCCGCTCATCCAGCAGGGGAAAAACTTGTCATTCCTTGACCATCAGGGGTTTTAGGAATAGGGAATTTGGGAATGAACCCCCCCTTTGCGTGAAGGTAGATGACCGTCAGGCTGGAGAACTGCAGTCTCCCCTCGCCCCCCTCTCAAACCCATCCTAGTCTTCAACCCACCACCCCCCACGAAACATTGTGTCCTCGTGTCCCCCCTCCACCCTCCCTCACCTCTCCTGGGATCACAGTCCCCCTTTTTCCCCCCCCAACCCCCCCACCTCACATCGAGGGCCCACCCCCCCCCCTCCTCCCCCCCCCCTCCCCCCTCCCCCATGTCATCCAGGATCCTTAAAATCTGATTAATGGGGTCGCCTATGCTCACTTCTTACCTTTCTCCCGAGAATGTTTTATTTTATGTCTAAATATTAAAATTTTATTATTTTTTTTCTTCTCCCCTCAACAACACCTTTTTTTTTTTTTTTCTAACTCAAAACCAAATTTTGTAACTTCATCTTTTTTTTCTTTCTTTTACCTAGATTATATATTTTAAACTGCTAAATTCAAAAACCCTGTTCGGAGATTGTTATTTTAAATTAAGATTTTTTTTTAAAAATAAGAATACCATATTTTTATTTTAATTTTTTTTTAATTATAAATTTTGCTTATTGGAATTCCTAGGTGGATAGGGATGTGTAAAAAATGAAAGAATATTAAACCCACAAAAGTTCAAAAATAGTTTTTTTATATTTTTTATTGTGTCTAAATTAGTACATTTTAACTAAACAATTCTTTTTAATTAGATTGTTCATGTTTATTTTAAGTATTCCTTTAACTCTTAGATATTTACAGTACGCCATTGTTTAGATAAGGAAGTGTCATTAGCATTAAACATTTTAATATTTTGGGGAAGAAAATAAAGTTTCCAACCACTCGGGGTCTCGAGTATTTAAAGTCTCGTACTTCCGTTAAAGTTACCAAAGGGAAAGGTTTTTTTAATTATTTTTATTATTATTATTTTTAAATTTTTTTTTTCCCCCAGATCTTAGGAGTAGCGCCCCCTCAAAAAACACAATTTTATTCAGCTTTGACTTATGTAAACATATTTGGAATACACGAAACTATATATCATATGGGTTTATATATAATATTTTATTAAAATATAATATATATATATATATAATAAATTTAAAATTTAAATTTTATAAATATTATATTTAAAAAATTTTTAAATATTGTAAGAATTTTTAATTTTTCAAATTTTATTTTTATTTAGCTATAATTTTTTTAGGTGAATATTTATTTTGTTTCTAATTTTTTTAATTAATTCTAGTTAATTGCATTTTGTCGAAGGGAAACACCCATAATGGCCGCACTAGCTTGGAGGAAAGAAAGGGCCCAAACCCCGCGGTTAAAGGGGAGAGAGGGAAAGAAGGGAGTTTTTTTTTTTTTGGCATTGTGATAAGAAGAAAAATAAAACCACAAAGACGGTGCTAGTGAAAGCAAAAGGAAAAAAAAAGTGGTTTTTTTTTTAAGAAAATCTAGCAGGAATACCATTACAACACTAGCATTATTAACCAAGAGGATTGATGGTACGTAATATAGCAGCAGACCATGACTAATACATGTGAGTTATTCTGATACAGTAACTGTCTCCTAAACAGAAGCCTCTACCAGAGTACATAATAATCTGTTTGTAAAAATTAATAAAAGAAGTAACTTAATTATTTTGGTCATTAATAATTACTTCGACAAATGCAATAACTTTATTTAATATTTAATTATTATTATTGACCACTAACTAACCTCATTGTGGAAATTGACTGTTATGTATATAGATTTTAAGGAGTTCAAATTGTTTAGAAAGTAAGTTTTCGTCTAATGAGTCAGATTAATCAATAATGGTACTTTTTTTTTTGTCCAACATGACCCAGAGGTTCTGAGAAAGAGTCCCATGCTCAAATTTTCTGTAATACTATTGTTATAATTTATACTTTCTTTTAACACCGTGACATTAAATGGTTCTTGTTGTAAATTGTCAAAGCTTGACTGTGAACCCAAATATTATAAACAGATATTTTTTTTTAATAAGAAAATTCACTATATAATAAAATTTTATTTATTTATTTTCACAATATAAAGACATTGATTGTCGATAAGCCACTAGGTATTTTTACAGAATAGAAATAAAATACCGTTTCTCTAAACCGTGGACCTCTTTTGCGTTATTAAGTTTTTTTTTTCACTCAAATCGGTTTTCAGATTTGTGTTGTTTATTTAATGTAAAGGATCAAGCATATATCGTCGGCATTCCAAACCTATATAATTCAGCTTTGTAAGCATACTGGAAATAACTTACTTTCACTGATAAATCAGCATCTTATATTTCTTTCTGATATAAGGCACATTTGTCTAATGCTTGGAGAGCTTCTAACTTTAGATCCTCAAGTTTTGCACTCCAACACATGTGGGTTTTGGAATTTGCCTACACCTCGAAAAAGATAGTTGATTTTGGAACTTAACATTCAACGTAGTTGGCTGGTTCTGGAAATTATACTTAAATTTCGTGTAGAGATATCAATTGAATAAGGACTTTTTGTAACTACTCTATTCATCAATAGGTAGAAAACACTCAGAACTTTAATTTTCACGATACAATTTTTTCATATTTTTTGTGTGTGTGGAAATGGTAGCCTTTGCAAATAAACAACTCATTTGTTCTTCATATACTTTAATCGTTTATTCAAATTATTTTGCGGAATTGTAAAAGGATGATGAGGGTAAATGCTTCAATTTTGTTTAGGATATGTGAGCCTGAGAGAATTGTATAACCTATTCTATTATAGTTACTGAGAAAGTAAGATCAAGAAAGTTAGAAGAAGAAAGCTGTTGTCCTCGTTTAAATTTTTACAATATTTTGCGACCGGTGAACATTTTACTTCAAATATTTTCATTTTCTTTGTCAATCTAAGCGTTGGCACAAGTAATTCAATTTTTTTAATATTCGGGACATTTTCTTTATACTATTCAACTAATGTTGGTTTAATTAGACAGGTTTAAAATGTATTAAAATAGTAACTACTCACTTTTCCAACGAAGGACTTTAAACATTATCTTATCATGATTTTAAATTACTTGCCTATTGTGTTGGATGTGCGAGATATAATACAGGTTTTGCTATTTACATAATTTTAAATTAAATAACATCAAAGATTTATTACTTTTCATATTATTATGTAATATGATCTTACAATGGCTAATTCAATCGGAACAATTATTTATTAACCTCTGTGTTCACACAATTTATCCAAGCAGGGAATCCAACCAAAGTCTTCCTTTTTATAACTAACTTAAAGCGCAACGCATGCCTTTTTGTAAATAATGTGCAAGGTGAGTGGTGAGTTTTAAATATCCATTTAGTAAAACCTACACTTGATTAATGTCGAGTCTCTGAAATCTAGAGTTGACTATAAATACTACACTAGATATCATTGCATGGCTACTATTAGGAAGCAACGTTGTTGTTTCTTGTTTTCTTCTGGTCAAACTCCCCTCAAATATAAGACCATTTTGCAACGGTTCTCTGTCGGTTTTGCCAGTAGTTCCTTCTTACCCCAGCACACTAAACCTTCATACATAAATGAGAGCGAGGAGATTTGGTAACAGTTAGCTGATACTGAGAAAGAGCGAAGATAAAGCTTTTCCCCATTAAACCGGAAGTTCCCTTGGCGATGATATCAGGTGTAGGCTAATAGAGAATTGTCATAGAGAATTGTATTTTGAAAATCATATCAACTATCAAGTTGGGTAGTTATACAAGTATTAACTTTATCACTAGTAGCCGTCCAAATGTCCTCATCGCATCTCAATACACTCCTGTCTAAGGAATTGTCTTCAAACTTTGATATCAGTAATGCCTTTTCAGACAATCCGATTTTTCACCGGTGCCGTTTCCGGCACGGCTCCAGGTTTGAGTGTAACCATTGGTGCTTAAGAGTGACTGCACACGCTACGAACCATGCCGTTGTCTCACCGGCGCCCATTTCAATCCAGCATGGCGTTAAATGTACACAGAGTTAAATGTGCGTGTTCTGACTTGCCGACTTTTCATCGTGGGGCGGACAGAGTTCGGTACACCATGGGCAACGATACAATAGTGTGTGTCACAGAGGTGTCGTATTTTGTTGGTGTATTTTAAAACTTGTTCGAGTTTATTGATAATGGAGGGCTGTGATGTGGATCTAGTGCTATTAATAACATTATATCAAATAGACCGGAAAGCCTAGAGCTTAGAAGACTAAAAGTCACGTACGGGAAACTTCACAGCCAAATTTG
>JBCFYV010003668.1:0-22911 GCA_039000515.1 Timema cristinae
GGACAGATCAAGTAACTTCGATTTGCAAGAAAGTGTATGCCTGCTTACATTCACTGAGAAGACTAAAAAATTTTTTCCCTGGAAATGTACGACTTATCCTTGTTTAGAGCTTAATAATGCCACACTTTGACTACTGTGGCGTAGTATACAATGACTTAAGAGACAATCTAGCAGAATGACTACAACAACCACAAAACACATGTGTTCGATATATATTTAACTTAAAACGGCATGACCATATTTCTAAGTATTTTAATAAACTGGGTTGGTTAAGAATAAATCAAAGGCGAAGGCTACATTTATTAGTATTGCTCCACAAAATATTATCAACATCTCCGCCTCAATACCTCATCTCACAGTTCTTATTTATGAAGGATAAACACATCTGTGCTACTAGATCAGAATCCACTCTGCAAATGTATATTACCATGCATAGATCTCAAACATATGCTCGTTCTTTCACTGTCCTGGCATCACAGACTTGGAACAAACTAGATAACTCTACCCGTCATCTAACATCTAGACACCCCTTCAAGTGCGCGGTTAAACAACTTATCTTGTCTAATAAGCTAAACTGAGTTCTTGAAACTACTTGATCTTTATATGAGTGTGTGAATGAGCGTGCGAATGTTTTTATACTTATTTGAATATTTCTTTATTAAATTGTATATCAATAAATTTAATAGTGTATGTTGTACTCAACTCTGGTTAAGTGGAAGAGAAGGCTAACGCCTTAACTTCGCCAGATAAATAAAGGCTATTATTATTATTAAAATTAAAATAATGTGGCCTATCAAAATTATACCATCAGTTACAATGACTTAACGTATGAATAATTAAAGCATGCACAGGTGAGCACTGTAGACAAGGTTTACCCCTGATACGGTAGGAGTGGTGGAAAGTGTCACCTAGTAAATGTTACTAGATCAACTCTCTTGTATTCATTACCAAACCATTTGATCTGCAAGACCATTTGTTTATTTTAATCACTTTTGAAAGTCAAACCTTTCACAACAAACAATTTGTTTTTAATATTATTTGTTAGCAAAGCATCTCACTACCTGTTCAGGTTAGACACATGTACTAGCTACGCTAATGAGTTAGGGATGAGTAAGGTTTAATATAGAGGAAGTGTACAAGAATTTGCGTGGAGGGAGAGTGGAAGACCATTTTGGAAAAACCACCCGACTGAGATTCGAAACCCTATCCCTTGTCATCGGTAGTCTGGTCTAACGCGAGAGTGATACCTTAGACCATGTGGCCATTGAAGAAGGTAATTATGTTTTCCTTTTAACCGTTTTTACATCTTTTGCTAGCTGTCAGCTACCACCACTACTATGCCAAAAGGACTCTCATCTCGTCTCATCTAGTTTTCAGGTGACGGTTTAGTCGTGGTTCGAATCCTGGATGGATGTAATAGGGCTATTTTTATTAAGTTGTCTACCACCCTTCTTCCATCCAAATGGAGTAAATTCCCTCTCGATTCTACATTCCTCGTCCCTACCCTGTTAGTGTAAATAGCCAGACGTGTAGTAAGACGGGGCGAAAACAAAAACAACGGGTTCTCTCGAGTCCCTGCCCTATGAGACACACCAATGTCCATCCTGTAAGCCTACCAGCCAGTTATTTTGCCATACTGTCGTCCTGTTAGCCTGTCAGTTTTGATATATTATCCTACTTTCAAATTGTCATCGTGCCATATTGTGGTCCTGTCATATTGTCGTTTTGTCATATTGCCATACTGTCATATTGTCGTCTTGGCACATTGTCGTCCTGTCATATTGTCATCCTGTCATATTGTCGTTCAGGCATATTGTCATCCCGTCATATTGTCACCCTATCGGCCTGTTAGTCGTCCTTTCTTATTAACGTCCTTTCATATTGTCCTGTCATATTTTCATCCTGTAATATTGTTGTCCTGTCAGCCTACCTCTCTTCGGTTTATCGTATTGTGGTTTTGACAGTCAGTCATCCTACCAACCAATTTTCCAAAACTATCAAAATACGCTGCTTCAAGTGCCAGTTCAGGTCTATTGAACCTATTGATCGGGTAAAAACAATATTTGACGAGCATACTAATGTCATGTTGGCATATTTACCAACTTGTCAATTCGAGAAAATAAACCGCATTGCCGATCAAGTATAGGGTAAATATTGGTACTGGCTGGTGGCAGAATTGCTAGTGGTAGCGAATACACACAATTGCCTCGCCAGTAGCCGCTATATTCTGGTCCGATGACAGGCGGGGTACGTAATGGAATCGCGCTTTGAAGAGTGAAGGTGAGGCCAAAGGGAGAGCGAGTATTTCTTACAGTTTTTACAGAATTTAATTTTTTTTTGGCCCAAATAAATCAAATATTTCTTGAGTTGCAACAAAGAGTTTAGTTTTCTGCGCATGCTAATAACAACAGATCTTGAATATCTGGCAAGGGTGTCCTGGAATTTTGTCAAAACTTTTTAAATAAAGAGAAAAAGTCATGACAAAATTCTAGGGCACCCTTGATAGATATTCAAGGTCTGTTGATATTAGAATGTGCATAAAACTAAACTCTATGTTGCTACTGGAGAAATATTTGATTTATTTTGGCCAAAATAATGTAATGCCATAAAAACTGTAAAATTACTCGCGCTCCCTTCTGCCGGACTTTAATGATTTTTTTTTTCTCAACTTTTAAAATATGTAGCTATATTATTTACCTGATGCAGTGGTCGCGTGGTCTAACATAACACTCTCCTAATAGACTAGCTTACCGGTGACGAAAGGACCGGGGCTTGAATCTAAATAATAAAAATATGTTTTGGGGATGACTATTCTGATACACAATTATAAATAGATTTTGAGATTAATAGTAGCACATGGGCTGCTAACTAGAGTCGAATACATCTTCCTTAGATAGCTAGTAGGTTCAGGGGTAGACGGTAGAGTAAACTCTCTTCTCCAAATCTTAGTAGTTTCTTGGCTCTCCGCGTCTTAATATTCATCAACGATTATCCCCACCAATAGGGTAGGGCTAAGCTGGGGTAAGAATTATAAGAAATGTACCCACATTTGAGTGGAGGAAGAATCGAGAACAATTTTGGAAAAAAACATCTTTGTACACCCATTGGGACGTGTACCTCAACTTCCCCGTCGCCAACATACTAAAACAGAATAGACTGACGCCTCTGACCACGTGCCCACCAGTGCGGGCTTTACGGTGTATTGAAGTATGAAAAAGCCTAGACGAATCTGTGAAGTTGAAAGGGTTCCAAGTTTTTATTGTCCCAGAATTTTCTGGAGAATGAGCACACCTTTGTTCGCGTGTGAGAAATGAGGCGTGACTGATTTCTGGATGTGACATGTTTGTTCTCAGACAGAAAAATAAACTAACGAGAGGTTTTCCACATCTGAGGATCCGTATGTAATCAGGTGAAATACGTGGAAACTCATTAGGCATATGAACCAACACACCTTTTCAGAAAACCTTATGATGAAGCTGTTTGTGGTCACACAGGTAAATATCACCTGGACAGGGATTTTGAACTCTGACTCTCTAGCTTCCCATGCCAAACGTTCTACTAATTGAACTATCCATTTGAGCGAGCAATTTTTTCACTATCTATTTCGTACCTGCTTAGGTGATAGCATGGTCTAAGGCGTCACTATCGGAAAAGATTGTATGGCCGAGGGCGAGGAGGTTGGATGGATTGAGGAGATTTTCTTCTAAATGATTTCCCACTCTCCCACCGCAAAAATGCAGGATATTTTGTTTTGGATTATATCAGCCTTATCTTTATCCCATTAATGCAAGCCTAAATATGAGTGTGGCAAGTACAAAAAAAACTACATTAAGCTCCTAACGTAGCTAAGCAAATAAGTGATAACATTAAACTATGAAGTTCTCTCTAACCGGCCAAAGTAGGAAATCCCATTGATACTACAAGTTTTTAAGCAGACTCTTTTATTGATTATCGTTGGAAAGAGTTAGATGTTTACTGGCTCCTTTTTCAACAGATGTCTTGATTGATTTTCATTAGGAAGTTCGCAATGTCTACAAGGTATTTTATTTCCTTCGAATATATTCTAGTTTTATTATTATTAAAAATAACTATGTTCTTTATTTAAATTAAATATATTAAATTTAAAATATACAAAGTACTAGTCTCTATGAAGATATTTATTTTTAAAAATCATAGTAAAATGAAGGTTTTATTAGTGTTCTGCATTTTCTGTATTTTTACAAAAATGTTTTTTGGTATTTAACGAAATAAAATGAATCAAGTTTTTACAACCACAAACAACTTAGAAATTAACTTAATTCTATAACAAGTAAAACACTCAGTTCTTTGGAAGAAAATCCATGAATGTTGAAGGGGAAGCCCCATTTCCTCCAATGATTAAAATTTTGGGCAAACCGAGAAACAAATATGGGTCCTCGAGCTAAGTAGTACTGAAATTTTGCTATTTATTCCGCATTTGTTGTTTTTTTTGTTTTCATTTTGTTTTTAATTTTAAATCATTTTTAGTAAATTAAAATGTATATAATAATTTTTAGAAAGACATAAGAAGTATATATTCCGTTTGCACTCTGTTTATTCGCATATTTACACCAATTAGTTGGGAATGGGAGGGACATAACATTAGGGTAAAATTCACCCACACTTGCGGGAAAGTGAAGTGAAAAGTAATCTAAGTGGTAGGATTAATTAAATACATCGTATTAGTGGGCAACTTGAATCACATAGGGTTTAGTTAAAGTGGGAATGTAGTATGTTCTTTAATTTAAGTATTAAAACAATATTATATTTTTAGCACCACCTATTACTATCATTTCGGGCTATACGTTAAAAATAAATTAAATAACCAATTTACTCACATTATAATAAATTTTCAAATAGAATGTTATACTAAATGAAGCAATATTTGTTAACTTATTTGAATAAAATATTAAACTCATTAAAAAAGAAGGCGATTTCTTAATTTCTCCGACGTCAAATTGACTATGGTCAATCTTTATGAAAACATACCTTTTGTTTTTGAAATTTATTTTAAAATGAATAACTCTAACTCATAATAAACAATTTGTTACGAGCAGGGATTAATTATTTTTTTAATTTCATAGTCAGGAGGAAAGTGATGCTGTCACTCCCTACCCCCCAACCACCCCACCCGACAAAATTGTTTATTTTCTCGTGACTTCTGGGAGATAGGAAGTAATGTGATCTTAAAAAAAATTATAATTTAAGATTTTGATGAATGTTGACGTTCCATGAGCCCCTGAACCCAAAATTTAGTTTTCACGATAACGTCTGAAATACTGTCTGTCTGTTACTCGGCCTGAAGCCGGAACCAATTGCTAATTGGACAAAAACTTGGTACCTAGTTAGGGTTTAATAAGGTTCCCAGCGTCTAGCTCGAACGGGTATTAAAAAGAGGTCTTATAAAAAAGTTCCCCAGTGGGATTTCAGAGTTTTTTACACAACCCTAAAAATAAGGGCTGTTTACTTAAGGGCAAAAAGAGCAAAAATTGATTTTCTCAAAATCAGTAATAAGAATTTTGAATAAAATTCGTATATGAGCCCTGTTTAGCATTACAAACAAAATGGCGAATTTTATTTCCTGGAAAAATTACTTTGAGGCTACTTTACACAAGTGGATATTTTTAATTTTGATATCTCCACAGCTATTTAAGATACGAAATAATTTATCATTGCAATATGTTTGACCGTTAAAAAAACGTTTATTTGAAATAATTTTTTTTAAACTTTTTTTACGAGTTTAGGCAAATATATATTTTAAAATAGGGTTTTAGGAGATGGGTTGTTGAAAATGGACAGAACAAATAAAACGTTTATGTAACAGTGTACACTATTTCATGCATGTATTTGGTTAAATGTGATCTTGTTCCCCATTAATCTATAACAATATCAATCATTTCATTTCACTTATTTTATTGTAAAAATAGCGTAGACTGCTAATATAAACACCAATAGAAACTGCCAAGTTAAAATAATACCCTAAATAATCTTATACTCATAGACTTCCATCATTATTAAACATCACGATCTTACTATGTTTAACATAGGTTTCTACTCACGCGTATATCTGCCTGAAGTAGACCGACGTGCTCACCATGCATGCTAGAATGAAGAGACGTCCAAAACACGATAGAAATTGTGCATCCCCTGATGTTCCAACGAAGAAAGCCAGCAATGCTCTGATTGGCTAGCACTGTACTCATATGTTTAAGACACCTGGGTTGACATACGTGACCTAACATGCGAGTGACGGACGAGTTACGGGACGAGACGAGACGGACGGGAGACGACACTTGACTTTTGGAACTCAGGGTGGCTTTGGAGAGAAAGGGTTGGAAGGTTTACTTCACCCCTATCTTCATAGTAAGAGTTGAAAAGTAGTGAATTAAGAGTAAAATTTCAAAAGAAAAGAAAAGATAAAGTCTCATCGGCCGGGAGGACGAGAGACGCCCAACCGGACACCTCAGCTGAGGTTCCGGCCTACTGGAAATAGACGGCAAACCTGCCAAAAACTACCTTGAAAAGGTAAATATTTATATATATATATATAAAAAAACTTGACTTTAAACTGACACTTAACGCTTTGAGACAAAGGGACAATTAAAAACCACATACTCAACAAAATTACTTAAAAAGCTGTCGGCCCATTTCGGGGCCAACACCAAAGCTAATATGGACAAAACCCCTGACCTCACAAGAGCTCAACAAAAAAGACAGTTAACACAAGACTCTGTTAGAGATATTGAAATTGACGTAGAATCAGTATTATCGGACGAAGAGATGGGAGATGACAGTGAGTTTATCGCAGCAACTGCACTCAAAAGAAAACTCCTTTTCAAAGCCGTGGAAGACAAGCCACCAAAATCCATCAGGGTGACCAACAAATTTCAGACACTTGCAGACAAGGAGGTAAATATAGACACACCGGAAATAACAAACACCAACTCCCAGACAAGCACAACATCCACCCAAGAACTCAAACAAAAATTGCCCCCAATAGTTATATCAGGAACGGCAAACTACTCTAACATCGTTAGAACCATGAAAACAACCATGGTAGGGACGTTCAAAATTTTTTACATCAAAGATGGCTTAAAGGTACACACCAACACCCTAGAAGATTTCAAAGCCCTACAAATCATGCTAAAAAAGACAGGTCAGGAATACCACACCTACACCCTTCCGAGAGACAAACCACTCAAAATTGTAATAAAAGGACTTCCCCAAACATGTCAACAGATGAAATTAAAGAGGAACTCCAACTATTGGGGTACACATCAACAGACGTGCGGCAGTTTACAACACGCACACAACAGGAAAACACCCCACACGATCAGGTCAAGCTATTACCCATCTTTGTATGTACTATGACAAGAACCGACAAGAACTTCCAATTGTTCCAAGAGACATATATAAACAACACACGAGTAAAAATTGAGCATTACATCCAATCACAGAACTACATTCTCCAGTGCCACAGGTGCCAAAAGTTTGGCCACTCAAAAAATAACTGTTCTAACAAGCCTCGGTGCGTCAAGTGCCTGGTACCCCACTTGACTGCCGAATGCCCTAGGAAAGACGCAACTACCCCAGCAAGCTGTGTTAACTGCGGAGGAAAACACACGGCAAACTACTCCAAGTGCCCAGAATATCAAAAACTAGTTGAAAAAAAAAATAGAACAGAGACAACCGAAACCCTTCACTCATACGAAAATTCTGGCTACAAACGACAAAGACTTTCCGACACTACACGAAAAACCAGTGACACCAACCTGGTCCAACACGACACCACGCAGCTACAGGGATACTCTAATCAATAGAAATGACGCTAAACAGCAAACAAAGGAACAAGAGAAAACTACCCCATTTGACTTCAAAGATATAATAAACACCCTAAAAGATATCAACATATGCGGACTTATCAATTACTTCAGACCATACCTCACAAAGATTAAACAGGCTGAAGACAAAACTTCAAAAATAATGATTCTACTGGAAGCAGCCACAAATTATTTCCTCAAGGAAGATGACGAATAGAGACATGATTAATGAAAAAAATCAGCTTAGGATCCTAACCTGGAACGCAAATGGTATCCTAACCCAGAAACACGAACTAGAACAACTATTAAGTACATATGGTATTGATCTGGCCCTAATATGTGAAACCCACCTACAAGAGGATAAAAGACTGAACATCCCAGGATACGCCATATACCGGTCAGACAGAGAACACGGAGGGGAGGGGGTACAGCCGTCCTGATAAAGCACCATTTACCACACTACCGGACAGATAACCACGACCTACAAAACCTTGAGGCCACAACGGTTACAGTAAACACAAAAACCGGACATATCAATTTCGTGGCTGCCTATAACCCGCCGTCCAAGAGGATTCTAAAACCAGACCTTGATATAGTCACAACAGCTGACAACTTCTTCATAGGCGGCGACTTCAACAGCAAGAATACGATATGGAATAGTCGAATGACGAACGCCAACGGACGTATACTAGAGGAACACTCAAACGAATCAGACTACAACATACTGGCGCCAGATACACCCACCCACTATCCTGGAAACTATCTACACAGACCAGACATAATAGACATAATCCTGACAAGCCTAAAAATGCACCAGACACACTAACAGTATTGCAAGAGTTGGATTCGGATCACAACCCTCTTCTATGCGAATGGGAAATTGACCTTGAACACCAAACCAACTGGCGAAAGCAAAAAATAAGCACGACTGACTGGAACAAGTATAATCTGGAACTACAAGAAGCACTACCAAGGGACATTGACATACGTACTGAACAGGATATTGACGCAGCTATAGACTTGTTCACAACAACACTACAGGAATCTTACAAGCACAACACTAAGACAACACCAAAGCAACAAGAATTCAAAATGGATCACCCGGAATTAAATTATTTGCTAGCCCTTAAGAGGGAAGCCCGTAGGGATTGGCAGAGACTGAGAACCCCGAACGAGCGCACCAGGTATAACAGACTTAGGGCTATAGTGAGAAGAACAATCAAACAAATCAGGAACAACAGCTTCAATACATTTGTTACCAATACAGCCACTAACCTGCAGAAAACATGGGCAATAACCAAAGTGCTCAAAGGGACTACTAAAAAAACCAACACACCAGCCATCCACGGCCAACTGGGAATGGCGTACAACAGCGAAGACAAAGCAAAGGCCATTGCACTAACTTTAGAAGACCAACTCAAGCCAAATCCCACACTAGACGAAAACTTTAACAGAGAAGTCAACAGAGCAGTCAACAACTTCTTACACCGACCCATAACTGAGACACCAGCCCCCGTAACAACACAAGAGATCCAAGAGACTATCAAAAAACTAAAACAGAACAAGGCCACAGGACTGGACGGAATAAAGAACGAAATGCTAAGGAACTTACCCGAGACAGCAATAGACCACCTCGAAAGGATTTTCAACGCAGCCCTAAAAATTTCATATTTCCCTAAAACCTGGAAAGAGGCCAAGGTGATATCCATTCCTAAACCTGGGAAAAACTCAATCTTCCCTCAAAATAGGCGCCCTATAAGCCTTTTAAACACACAACGGGAAAACTTTTTGAAATACTGATACTAGAAAGACTACAGAGACACACACAGGACCACAAGATCATTCCAGACATCCAATTTGGTTTCAAGAAACAGCATTCAACCATCCACCCATTACTAAATTTCGCTGAAGACGCCACGGACGCTTTCAACAACCACGAATACCTAATAGCCATCTTTCTAGACGTGGAGAAAGCGTTCGATAAGGTATGGCATATCGGACTAACCCAAAAACTGATTAACCATAACTTCCCAAGTGGCATCATACACCTGATATACAACTACCTCAATCACAGACAATTTCAAGTATCCATCGAAGGCACCCTATCTGAAAAAGTACAAGCGGAGGCGGGTGTACCGCAGGGGTCGGTGCTGGCTCCCTTCTTATACAATATCTATGTGTCAGACGTCCCGACTAGACCGAGAATGACTACAAGACTCTTCGCCGACGATACTTTAATATACACAAGAGAAAGGAACATTTATTATGCCTCCCTAGCACTGCAACGTTACTTAAAGACTTTTGAAACCTGGCTCTCCAAATGGAGAATCAAGGTGAATGCAGCCAAATCAGCAGCGATCGTCGTATCAAGAAGAAGACAGACACCACCAGAAAACTTTACATTATACCAGGAAGAGATACCCTTCAAGACGGACACAAAGTACCTAGGGATTCATATTGACAAAAAACTAACATGGACAAAACACACTACTGAAACAAACAAGAAGGCAAAGGCGATATTCGTTCAACTCTACCCTTTGCTCAAAGGTAACCGGATAACTCAACAAACGAAACTGACGATATACAAAAGCGTTATTCAACCGATATTACTTTACGGCTGCGTTGTATGGGGCTATGCAGCCAAGACCCACCTCAGAAAACTCCAAATAACACAAAATAAAATACTTAGGACGATAACGGGCGTGGACATAAGGACAAGAATCGACCAACTACACGAAATGACTAAAAGCAAGACACTCGACGAAATCTTCCGTGAAAGAAGAGGCAGATTTTACGACCAAGCAGCAAACCACGAAAACACAATAATAAGAGCACTAGGTGACTACGACACACAGGAAGAAAGACCATACAAACGGCCAAGACTGGAATAAAATGGTTGCAAAACTTTGGTAAAAGGTAATAAGGTAATCAAGGTAAACGGTATCAAGGTATAAAGGTAACGGTAAAATGTAACATTCACAACTTCACATTCATTCCATCACTCATCATACCAAATCACCCATCTCTCACTATCATTCCATGAGGATAAGGGCTAGCGTATGCTGCCTGTAACTCACAAAGCAATACAGCCCTTTCACAGGTGACCTAGCTTGGCGCTTCTGCCAAGGTGGATATCTTGTGTCGGGCTACAAACCAACTCAAACCGTGTACTTTGTACAATTAAATCATAGGTACCAAGTCATTTAATATTAAGTTCATGCAACGAGGATAAGGGTCTGTGAAAACAACCTGTAACTCGCATATCAAATCAGCCAAAACTTCCCAATGCTTGTCAATGTCACTATTGGCAAGTGGGGAGGTTGGGGCAACAGGGGCAACCCACTCAGACTTTACACCTGCTCGTCTTGGGAGTCAAAAGCACACGGGGACGCACTTGACTTTTGGAACTCAGGGTGGCTTTGGAGAGAAAGGGTTGGAAGGTTTACTTCACCCCTATCTTCTTAGTAAGAGTTGAAAAGTAGTGAATTAAGAGTAAAATTTCAAAAGAAAAGAAAAGATAAAGTCTCATCGGCCGGGAGGACGAGAGACGCCCAACCGGACACCTCAGCTGAGGTTCCGGCCTACTGGAAATAGACGGCAAACCTGCCAAAATCTACCTTGAAAAGGTAAATATATATATATATATAAAAAAAAAACTTGACTTTAACTGACACTTAACGCTTTGAGACAAAGGGACAATTAAAAACCACATACTCAACAAAATTACTTAAAAGCTGTCGGCCCATTTCGGGGCCAACACCAAACGAAATGGACAAAACCCCTGACCTCACAAGAGCTCAACAAAAAAGACAGTTAACACAAGACTCTGTTAGAGATATTGAAATTGACGTAGAATCAGTATTATCGGACGAAGAGATGGAAGATGACAGTGAGTTTATCGCAGCAACTGCACTCAAAAGAAAACTCCTTTTCAAAGCCGTGGAAGACAAGCCACCAAAATCCATCAGGGTGACCAACAAATTTCAGACACTTGCAGACAAGGAGGTAAATATAGACACACCGGAAATAACAAACACCAACTCCCAGACAAGCACAACACCACCCAAGAACTCAAACAAAAATTGCCCCCAATAGTTATATCAGGAACGGCAAACTACTCTAATATCGTTAGAACCATGAAAACAACCATGGTAGGGACGTTCAAAATTTTTTACATCAAAGATGGCTTAAAGGTACACACCAACACCCTAGAAGATTTCAAAGCCCTACAAATCATGCTAAAAAAGACAGGTCAGGAATACCACACCTACACCCTTCCGAGAGACAAACCACTCAAAATTGTAATAAAAGGACTTCCCCCAAACATGTCAACAGATGAAATTAAAGAGGAACTCCAACTATTGGGGTACACATCAACAGACGTGCGGCAGTTTACAACACGCACACAACAGGAAAACACCCCACACGATCAGGTCAAGCTATTACCCATCTTTGTATGTACTATGACAAGAACCGACAAGAACTTCCAATTGTTCCAAGAGACATATATAAACAACACACGAGTAAAAATTGAGCATTACATCCAATCACAGAACTACATTCTCCAGTGCCACAGGTGCCAAAAGTTTGGCCACTCAAAAAATAACTGTTCTAACAAGCCTCGGTGCGTCAAGTGCCTGGTACCCCACTTGACTGCCGAATGCCCTAGGAAAGACGCAACTACCCCAGCAAGCTGTGTTAACTGCGGAGGAAAACACACGGCAAACTACTCCAAGTGCCCAGAATATCAAAAACTAGTTGAAAAAAAAATAGAACAGAGACAACCGAAACCCTTCACTCATACGAAAATTCTGGCTACAAACGACAAAGACTTTCCGACACTACACGAAAAACCAGTGACACCAACCTGGTCCAACACGACACCACGCAGCTACAGGGATACTCTAATCAATAGAAATGACGCTAAACAGCAAACAAAGGAACAAGAGAAAACTACCCCATTTGACTTCAAAGATATAATAAACACCCTAAAAGATATCAACATATGCGGACTTATCAATTACTTCAGACCATACCTCACAAAGATTAAACAGGCTGAAGACAAAACTTCAAAAATAATGATTCTACTGGAAGCAGCCACAAATTATTTCCTCAAGGAAGATGACGAATAGAGACATGATTAATGAAAAAAATCAGCTTAGGATCCTAACCTGGAACGCAAATGGTATCCTAACCCAGAAACACGAACTAGAACAACTATTAAGTACATATGGTATTGATCTGGCCCTAATATGTGAAACCCACCTACAAGGGATAAAAGACTGAACATCCCAGGATACGCCATATACCGGTCAGACAGAGAACACGGGAGGGGAGGGGGTACAGCCGTCCTGATAAAGCACCATTTACCACACTACCGGACAGATAACCACGACCTACAAAACCTTGAGGCCACAACGGTTACAGTAAACACAAAAACCGGACATATCAATTTCGTGGCTGCCTATAACCCGCCGTCCAAGAGGATTCTAAAACCAGACCTTGATATAGTCACAACAGCTGACAACTTCTTCATAGGCGGCGACTTCAACAGCAAGAATACGATATGGAATAGTCGATTGACGAACGCCAACGGACGTATACTAGAGGAACACTCAAACGAATCAGACTACAACATACTGGCGCCAGATACACCCACCCACTATCCTGGAAACTATCTACACAGACCAGACATAATAGACATAATCCTGACAAGCCTAAAAATAGCACCAGACACACTAACAGTATTGCAAGAGTTGGATTCGGATCACAACCCTCTTCTATGCGAATGGGAAATTGACCTTGAACACCAAACCAACTGGCGAAAGCAAAAAATAAGCACGACTGACTGGAACAAGTATAATCTGGAACTACAAGAAGCACTACCAAGGGACATTGACATACGTACTGAACAGGATATTGACGCAGCTATAGACTTGTTCACAACAACACTACAGGAATCTTACAAGCACAACACTAAGACAACACCAAAGCAACAAGAATTCAAAATGGATCACCCGGAATTAAATTATTTGCTAGCCCTTAAGAGGGAAGCCCGTAGGGATTGGCAGAGGCTGAGAACCCCGAACGAGCGCACCAGGTATAACAGACTTAGGGCTATAGTGAGAAGAACAATCAAACAAATCAGGAACAACAGCTTCAATACATTTGTTACCAATACAGCCACTAACCTGCAGAAAACATGGGCAATAACCAAAGTGCTCAAAGGGACTACTAAAAAAACCAACACACCAGCCATCCACGGCCAACTGGGAATGGCGTACAACAGTGAAGACAAAGCAAAGGCCATTGCACTAACTTTAGAAGACCAACTCAAGCCAAATCCCACACTAGACGAAAACTTTAACAGAGAAGTCAACAGAGCAGTCAACAACTTCTTACACCGACCCATAACTGAGACACCAGCCCCCGTAACAACACAAGAGATCCAAGAGACTATCAAAAAACTAAAACAGAACAAGGCCACAGGACTGGACGGAATAAAGAACGAAATGCTAAGGAACTTACCCGAGACAGCAATAGACCACCTCGAAAGGATTTTCAACGCAGCCCTAAAAATTTCATATTTCCCTAAAACCTGGAAAGAGGCCAAGGTGATATCCATTCCTAAACCTGGGAAAAACTCAATCTTCCCTCAAAATAGGCGCCCTATAAGCCTTTTAAACACAACGGGAAAACTTTTTGAAATACTGATACTAGAAAGACTACAGAGACACACACAGGACCACAAGATCATTCCAGACATCCAATTTGGTTTCAAGAAACAGCATTCAACCATCCACCCATTACTAAATTTCGCTGAAGACGCCACGGACGCTTTCAACAACCACGAATACCTAATAGCCATCTTTCTAGACGTGGAGAAAGCGTTCGATAAGGTATGGCATATCGGACTAACCCAAAAACTGATTAACCATAACTTCCCAAGTGGCATCATACACCTGATATACAACTACCTCAATCACAGACAATTTCAAGTATCCATCGAAGGCACCCTATCTGAAAAAGTACAAGCGGAGGCGGGTGTGTACCGCAGGGGTCGGTGCTGGCTCCCTTCTTATACAATATCTATGTGTCAGACGTCCCGACTAGACCGAGAATGACTACAAGACTCTTCGCCGACGATACTTTAATATACACAAGAGAAAGGAACATTTATTATGCCTCCCTAGCACTGCAACGTTACTTAAAGACTTTTGAAACCTGGCTCTCCAAATGGAGAATCAAGGTGAACGCAGCCAAATCAGCAGCGATCGTCGTATCAAGAAGAAGACAGACACCACCAGAAAACTTTACATTATACCAGGAAGAGATACCCTTCAAGACGGACACAAAGTACCTAGGGATTCATATTGACAAAAAACTAACATGGACAAAACACACTACTGAAACAAACAAGAAGGCAAAGGCGATATTCGTTCAACTCTACCCTTTGCTCAAAGGTAACCGGATAACTCAACAAACGAAACTGACGATATACAAAAGCGTTATTCAACCGATATTACTTTACGGCTGCGTTGTATGGGGCTATGCAGCCAAGACCCACCTCAGAAAACTCCAAATAACACAAAATAAAATACTTAGGACGATAACGGGCGTGGACATAAGGACAAGAATCGACCAACTACACGAAATGACTAAAAGCAAGACACTCGACGAAATCTTCCGTGAAAGAAGAGGCAGATTTTACGACCAAGCAGCAAACCACGAAAACACAATAATAAGAGCACTAGGTGACTACGACGCACAGGAAGAAAAGACCATACAAACGGCCAAGACTGGAATAAAATGGTTGCAAAACTTTGGTAAAAGGTAATAAGGTAATCAAGGTAAACGGTATCAAGGTATAAAGGTAACGGTAAAATGTAACATTCACAACTTCATATTCATTCCATCACTCATCATACCAAATCACCCATCTCTCACTATCATTCCATGAGGATAAGGGCTAGCGTATGCTGCCTGTAACTCACAAAGCAATACAGCCCTTTCACAGGTGACCTAGCTTGGCGCTTCTGCCAAGGTGGATATCTTGTGTCGGGCTACAAACCAACTCAAACCGTGTACTTTGTACAATTAAATCATAGGTACCAAGTCATTTAATACTAAGTTCATGCAACGAGGATAAGGGTTTGTGAAAACAACCTGTAACTCGCATATCAAATCAGCCAAAACTTCCCAATGCTTGTCAATGTCACTATTGGCAAGTGGGGAGGTTGGGGCAACAGGGGCAACCCATTGAGTCAAAAGCAGTGGCAAATGTTTAACACAACAAGAAACCGGCCCATGTGATCAGCACACTATGCCTTTCCACCAGATGTTTGCAGCTTACGTAATTACTAAGAAAAACTCCCACCTTCCCACCCGGAAACTAGACCTTTATAACGAGGGAACACATAAAATCAAAAATACTAATACTTTGGCCACTTCCACGAGAAGTCCTGTTGAGGACTAGGACGTTATCCAGCCAGGATGACTTATAATCTTTGTTTAAATCTTTAAAATATAAATTGCTGCGATGTGTTTGAATTTCTTAAAATACTTTGGTTATTTTGTTATGGAAATCTGTCAGTGTAGGCATCGGCAATGTTTTGCTAAAAACTTTAAATTTATACGGAATTTCTGTTATGGAACATTCCTATTGCCTCGTGGGCGCTAGTATCGTATTTTCTTGGTTTATAGAGATAGCCACATTTTTTGGTTCTTTTTAAGCCTCACAATATTTAGGTTGAATATTAAATTATTTGCTTTTGTGGTTATCAGAAATATAAATTCTTTAAATTGATAATTTTTTGTTGTTGTTATTTTGAAGACTTTTTTACTTTGAAGTTAATGTTAAAGTAACTTGATTTTGTTGTTTAATATGGTTTTTACTTTAATATTCGCGGATTCTTTTAGGCAAAATTACAAGTCCAGTAACGTAACTTTTTCTAGTTTTAAATTAAATATTTAAATGTAGTAATTTTGTTTAATTCTTTAAAAGTAACAAGGGTAATTGTCCCGTGAAATTTTTAGTTTAGTCGGAAAGTCAAACCTTGGTGCTTTAACGTAAATATCTGATGCGATATTTAAATTTAAATTTGTTTCATACATTTAAAACTGTTTAGTCTATTCACTGTTGTAAATCTGATGTTTTGTGAACCATTTAAAAGAGGCTCATTAAACTCTTTGTGATTTTGTATAATATTTAGGAGTCACAAATTTAACGTAAATATCTGGGGCGATATTTTAAACAGTTTAGTCTATTCACTGGTGTGAATCTGACACGTTATAATCCTTTTAAAAGAGGCTCAGTAAGCTCTTTGCAATTTTTGTAATATTTGATAATATAAACTTTTGACCTTTTTGATTTTATTTGATCTTAACTCACTGTGGTTAATTAAAAGCTTGTATATCATTTAGAAAAGTTTCTTTAAATATTAGCAACTATTTTGTTTATTTCATTGGTCTCTTCTAGACATGTTTTTTTAAAAATCATGAAACGCACTGCGCATGTAATAAATTGCTAAGGTTTATTTGTCTTTCAACACACTTCATTAAGACCTGTAAGCCCATACAACTTGTTTTAACACTGTTTGTTACTTTGAATAGAATTCAAATATGTATTTAACCTGCAAATGTTTTACTTTTTCATTTAATTATTTCCTTTGGTTATCACCCCCCCCCCTTTTTTTTTAGTCTATTGTGGCCGTAACTAAATAGAGTGAGAGTGGGGCAGTACATTATGATGGATCTTAGGCAGAAATTGATTTTTTCTCATTGACTCCATCCGTTTATACATAGGGCTTGATTTGATTTCGTTTTAATTCCTACTTTTACTAGCCCGTCTTTTATTTTACAGGTAATTTCCGTATTACATGTATTGAAACAAATATAGAGGCTAGGAATGTTTAAAAAAAGTGTTCTTACAATAATTAAAATATAAATTTTAACACAGTAGATTGTAATCAGATTATATTTGTATCCACTTAAAAAATCACACTTTAAACAAAATAAAATTCTAAAAATTTTTATATAAAATATCTTTCAGATTATTCAATATATATGTGAGTGATTCCAAACATATAATATGTGCTGTACGTGTTTATTATTTAATGAATTATCTCCTTTAGGGACTTAACAAATACAAGATACACTTCTAATCATTTAAAAGGCTCTACAGACAAAGTACTATAGCTAGCCATGCTTAACCTACATGATGATATATATATATATATATATATATATATATATATATATATATATAAAGATAGGACGCTTGAATCCTCAATTTCTCAAATCCTTTGATATTCGAAATTGGTAAAAAATCTAAAAGAGTCTTGAATACAATAATTGGGAAGACCTTTACTTCGTTTTACAACTTTAAGCGATTGGTGAAATGAATTATAGAGCCTGTTTGATTCCAGAATTGAATAAATAAACATCGTTTTTGTTTGAAAGTCACACTATTTATGTATTATACATTACTTTTATACGAACTGGAATGGCCATATAACATTACAATCAAGGGACATATCGATACACTACTTTTTGTCGTAAAACATCATTAGTGTAAGTCACGGAACATTAAAAATATACCAGTACTTAAATCTTTAGTTTTCCAAAAAGTGCATATCATTATAAATGTTTAGTTCAGAATTAATACATCAACATAGACTTGTGTAGTTGATAGAGTAACACTCATACAAAAGAACAAAATTATATTAATATAATTAAATGCGTGGTTATCCTGGGAAATGCTTTTCTTTGCTTCAAATAGACATAAATAAAATGTCTTAGTTATATTTATTTTGACCCAGTTTTTAATACATTTAAAAAAATCTCATCAAAATCTAAAATTCCAGCTTCGAGGTGCATTAATTTAAAAAATTCAGACCTTTGTGTGGGAGAGATATCGCACAATGCTCATGAGTCATGACAGACAGACTCTTCATTTTATTAATATTATAGATGACTTACTAAAATAACGTATTCTCTTAGTTATTTATGACGTAATAGATAGGCCAAACCAAATATAATTGTTCCATGGGAAAAAGCCTTAGACAAAAATTTTAAATTAAATTTTAAATATTACCACCTTAGCTAAAATTATACATTTTTAAATATTAGAATTTGATTATAGATTCGTAAGACAATTTAAGATTCGGACTTGAGAAATAGATAGGATTCGACCCATTGACCCATCTCTCTCTCTCTCTCTCTCTATATATATATATATATATATATATATATATATATATATATATATATAGAATATATATATATATATAGAGAGAGAGAGAGAGAGAGATGGATCAATGGGTCGAATCCTATCTATTTCTCAAGTCCGAATCTTAAATTGTCTTACGAATCTATAATCAAATTCTAATATTTAAAAATGTATAATTTTAGCTATATATGTATATATACAGATAAACCATTGCGCATAATAGAATAAGCTTAGGATTTCCCAATATAATATTTATCCGAGTCAAAGTCAGTGAAGATACCATCACCAATGTATTACAGTCGTGTCACTTTGAGTATAACTTCACAAGCGTGTCCATATGACATCAAAGCTTGCCATTTATCTAGCTCCAACAAAGTAGGTTTTTTAATTTTGCTGTGCGGAAGTACTTTATTATGTTCTTCCAATTATAATAATAACTTAAACATTTAATGTACTATTTCACATAAAGAAAAAGTATTGAGACCGTAATAGTCTTCAAACTTGAGATTATGATGAATCTTGATGTGCTGTGTGGCCCTGAACTCAAAGAAGTGGATTTTACAACTACATATCCACCCCTCTGTTGGTCTTGTCATATCTGGGGCTAGATCCGAAATAGTTTGATGAATTTAGTTCAAACTTGATGTTTAGATGTTATATTATAGTTTTTCCCTCAATGCGAAATCGTGATTTTGTGTTTAGGCTCTAAGCTAAGGGTAGTTTATTGGTTTATAATTTTTTTAAATTAAAAAAATTATTGAAAATTGCTTTAGCGATTTTGTTTAAAATGGATTTCTAAGAAGTGTTTTACATAATAAATTAAAGGGGAAATTCATTTATGTGTATTTTATTAATAAATTAGTTTTGAAAACATAAAAATAAACTATAAGAATACATGCGAAAGAAAGTATGATTGTGTAGCAACATTTATTTTATTACTATATCCACGTATGAATGCCTGTTAGAGCTATCAGTATGTTTCTATAATCTTGTAGGGAGTATAAAAGTAAAATTTAGAGGAAGTTAACCCGCAATTACGTCTAGGAATAGTGGTAAACCAATTAGTATATATAATCTCAATACACCTAGCCGGGATTCACTATCCGTCTCGTAAATGACCAAAAAACTATACTGACACTTTGTCCACGTACTTATCTGTGTGAGTTACACTTTCTTGGGTAGGTATTCAAATGTAAAAATAAATACAAAAGATTGATTTAAAAACCTTCAGTTTATAAATTAATCTAATATTTAGTCCAGATCATGTGTCATTCACAAACAAAGGAATCGAACCCCGGATCTTGAGTTTAGCTATACAATGCTATACAACTGAGCCAACTAGGTTTTTTCTATTTTCTTGGGGTGCAAACGTAACTCCTTTATTTCCTATTACATTTTTGTTGTATTCAACATTTCATGGCAAAAGAAGAGTTAATCTTAAATAGCTGTTAGATATTTAGACTGTTGGATGAGTTGATAATTTAAAATCTACTGCACTGAATTCAACAAAATTGTATATAATGCACGATATAGGTTTAGAAAATGTACGTTAAATTCCACGATGAAAACCAAATATAGTTAGGTAGTTCAACACAATATTAACGGCGTTGTAATGTCAAAATATTACATCTAAGCACGTAAATCGAAAGCAGGACCTATGATCTAGCGTGACAAATCTCTATAATTGAGTTATGAACGCCAGATGCTACGACCCAAACATAGATTTAAATCCGAGTATCGTAAGGTCGATGGCATTATACAAATATAACATCCCTTGTATTATTTTTTTTATGGGGGGATGATGCAACATATTCAAGTGAATGAATCTACCTCACTCATCTCCCAGTATATTGGGACAAGTGACGGTCCTTCATCAGTCAACACTGCTGGTTATAATGGAAACTCCTAATGATCAATCTATCATGGTCTAGATACACCATGAATCAAGGCACAAATGTAATCAAAAGGTAATTGGCTTTTGATTAGTTAAGACAAGAATTGGAATATTACACTAATGAGTTTCGATACTGTGATTCATTAGATGTATCGATATTATCACTCACTCGGAGTCTCGACATTGCCACTCATTCGAAGTTTCTATACTGTCACCAATTAAGATAGTACGTGATAGTGCTGTCCCAAGGTCGGAGTTTTAATACTTTTATTTTGTTTGAATCTCGATTCTGTCATTCTGTTGTAGTTTCGATGCCGTCACTAGCTCGCAGATTTAATTATGTCCTTAGGCCAGATTTACAATAAAAATATGCCTAGCAGACAAAAACAAAAAGCCGGTCAGATAAAATTATGCACTCCTATTAAAAAAATTTTTTTTGCTACGCTAATGTTTAAAATTACTAATATTTTAATTTGATTATTTATTTTACAATTGTATTTTGATCTTGTAATCTTGAAATCGTGTTGGAGTTAAAGCCCAGCTTTGTGAGAGACATGTATTAATTGCGGCCTACTTACTGAGAGGGAGGTATGAGTTTCGACCACCTAATTAGCAGTGTGCTTTCTATCACGCTGTCTTAAATAGCAAATATAAACTATCATCATCTTATGTCTACATCCCTCGTAATATCCAAACTTCCTCAGTTCTTGTCGTTTAATAGTTTTGGCAAAAAAAAATTAAGATTTGATAGTTAGGTTAGCTTAGGTTAGGCCAGGTCAACAGCTCGGGCCGCCATTCACCTGTCTTTTTTAGTGCCCCTACATGATCAGTCAGACTGTCAGTATTAATAAAGTAATAATTAATACTGAAAGTATGAATTATGGTGCAGGGGCAGTACTGATGAACTGATGGACGGACTGACTAAAATACTGATGAGATCCGAATTTTACAATCATATCAGTCTCAGTACATCAGTCTTGCAAGTGGTGGGAGAGACTGACAGTATGACTGACCGTGTGCGCGCGCTCGTCAGTATTTCCTTCAGTCTCAGTAGCAAACATAGACTGCACACGCCTTTTCCTTATCGTCCATGTTTTATACGTTGCATGCACGAGCCGAGACTGATATAAATAACTATACGAAGACTGACCGTACACCGTCTCGTTGTAAATACTGATGCATACTGTCAGTGAGACTGTCAGTCTTACTTAGGACTGACAATCTGACTGATCGTGTAGGGGGCTTATAATGATAAACAACTCGTGCGACCGCAGTTCACCTACAGCCGGCAAAAGAGCCAGTAGGGCTCTTCAATGAGATTAAGGGGGCCTAGGCCCTCCTTCTTTGTGCCTACGCCTAATGTTCCGATACTGACAACAGTCAATCTATATAACACAGCCAAGGTGTCTCACAAATGTGATTCAATCAATCCTGTGTTTCATACAATGTTGGAAACGTCTATTTCAAGAACCAAATCACAGACAGTGACGTCAATGCGTTGACACAAACACAACTTGCTAGGAGGTAATTTAAGCTCGTTTATTTACACAGGAATGACCTAGTAATACACTGTGTAAACTAGCCAACGCCCCAATGAAGGTTAATTAGAAGGCAAAATTGTCTGCTTTCAAATGAGTACGCGAGTAATGATTTCAACCGATGGTAGGGAAATACTGGGCTTTTTTACTCTTTGAATGATGCTCAGTAGTTTTGTTTCTTGTTGTCACAAAATGTTCTTAGTATTTGATTAAAATAGACACACTGCACAATTAACCGGTCATTTAATTAGACAAGTTTTACTTTGTGCTGAAGTAAATTGTATCGTTATTTTTAAATTAGTACGCTTAGCTTCGTTTGTTTAAGTTTATTTATTTTAGGTTTATCCAAACTATCTTTTTCTGTTGTAAATATTTCAATTAATATACAATGAAACATTATTCATGAGTACA